>OU964977.1:5089083-5136583 GCA_918808275.2 Dolichovespula sylvestris
GTCCATATCGTCTATATCGTGATTCAGTGGTGTACGATGTGGTGTTCGGCGACGGCCCTGGTCCTCCTCGTAGCCGTTGCCGTAAGTGGTGTCTTTTCTAAGGGCTCCTCCTACTACTCCAGATCCTCATCATATTTCGTTTCGTTAATACGACCGATCGAATTTATTATTTACGCGTCGTCGTCGTCGTCGTCGTCGTCGTCGTCGTCGTCGTCGTCGTCGTCGACCACCTCGTCGTCGACCTCGTCGTCGTCGACCTCGGCGACGTCGTCGTCGTCGTCGTCGTCGTCGTCGTCGTCGTCGTCGACTTCGTCGCAGCCGCCGCCACCGACAAGAATAACGACGTCCGATCGTTTTCGAGGAAGCTACTACAATTCGGCGGCCATTTATCGTCATCTACGTCATCGTCATCAACAACAACAACAACAACAACAACAAAAGCAACATCAAAATCATCATCGACGTTCCATCGACGAACGGATAGAATACTGTTATAACGATAAAGAAAGCTTTAATATCATCGACGTTATCCTCGACCACGTCGAAGATAGCTACGACGACCACAGTCACGGAATTATCGCTGTTAGGAATTGCATCAATACCAATAACAGCAGCAGCAATAGTAGCAGTAGCAGTAGTAGTAATAGCAGAAGCAGCAGCAGCAGCAGCAGCAGCATCGCTAATAACGATAAAAACAACAGTTACGTTGCTGACATATTTATCAACGATTTTTTCGACGTTGATTTTATCCTTAAAAACGCCGTCGTAACCAGCGGTATCAACAGCAGGAGCTGGATTAGCAGCAGCAGCAGCAGTAACAGCAGCAGCAGCAGCATCATCGTCATCGTCGACAACATCAACATCAACAACAGCAGCAGCAGCAGCAGCATCTATAGCAGCATCAGCAGCAGCAGCTTTCGTGCTAGTGATTAGTGATCAATCTTCTTCTTTTTTTTATACTACTCATTATTATTTCAACCCCCGCCCCCTTGAGTTTGATTACAAGGGAAAGTGAGAATACGTTCGTACGCGAATAAGTGTTCCTTTGTTATAAAAAGTGGTGCACGCAAGAGGACGCCGCCCCCAGCCCCCCCCCCACCCTTAATTTTTATTCATCTTCTTCCTTTAATTTTCTTCCTCTGCTACACTTTTTTGTGCGTACGCGTAAAAAAAGAAAATAAATAATAAAAATACAACACAACAACGACAACAACGACGACACGCACGCGTGTCTCGTGGCCCGCTCTCGGTGTCTTCTCTTCGTGGCGTGTTCGTGCCGTGTCGTGCCGTGTCGTGTCGTGTCGTGTCGTGTCGTGTCGTGCCGTGTCGTGTCGTGTCGACCTCCGCCGTACTTCTTCGTCCATCTTCGTCGCGTGACGAAGTAAGCCGCGTGTGGTGTCTCTCCGACATTATATTGTGCTCCAGTTAGATAGATAGAGAAGGAAAAACGTTTTCTTGGTTTTCTACAAAAGGGAAAGAAAAAGAAAGAAGGAAATAACGAATTATATATATATATATATATATATATATATATATATATACATACGCGCATATATATATATATATATATATATAAAGATCGAGGAGAGGAAGAGTTTCTACTATTCTTTTTTTTTTCCCCCTCATCGTTTTCCTCGCATCTCTCTATCCGTATAATAATTCAGTGTGGACCGGGTTAATACGAAATAAAGAGGGAGAGAGAGTGAGGAATATACGAATATAAAATAATATCACAGTGCGGTGTTGGGATTGGTTGTGTGTATGTGTATGTGTGTTCGGTAAAGTGCGCGCCCATCCAACCGGTTGTATACATATATATATGTATGTGTATAAATATATATATATATATTATCATCGGTCTAGTGGTTGTGTGTCGTTATACAGTGCCGCCAAACGATACCACAACATCCGATCCCAAATGAAGAGTTCGGAGCAAAATGGTTAGAGAGACACGTCACCTGTGGGTTGGAAATCTGCCGGAAAACATCCGAGAGGATCGCATAAGAGAGCATTTCAAACGGTAAGTCGTTTTATCGTTGTGTCTTCTTTCCTTTTGCATCACCAACGACCAATCGTTTCTCTTATTATTACTATATTACTACCACTACTACAACTACTATATTACTACTAAATACTACTACTGCTGCTGCTGCTGCTGCTGCTGCTGCTTTTGCTTCTGCTGCTGTTCCTACTGCTGTTGCTCATGCTGCTGTTTTTTCTTATTATTATTGATTATTATTATTGATATATTTCGAATATTCCATGTCTCTAGCTAGCTCTATCTCGATTCGTCGATATCAGTCGAAAGACGAGACCCTTCATTAAGGATTATTTTCATTAATGGAAGGACAACGATTATTATTCGATATATATTCGAATTATTTTACGTTTAAGAAATTAATTACTTGAAGAATTTTATTGCACGTTCAAGGTTATAACGTTAAAAGAAAAATGGTTCCTTTCTCTTAAAGCGGGTGTAATCTTAAAGTCAATTTCCATCGACAATGTCGTAATATATATATATATATATATATATATATATTACAATACTGTTCGCGATATATATTTCAAGATAACCAATGATTCTAAGGATGCCTCGATAACGTGAGGAAACTAATGGAGAAACGATGATATTTCAATGTTTCATTGCAAACACACCCGGTACAATGTTACATATATTGTTTCTTTTTTCTTTTCTTTTTTTTTTCTTTTGTATATTGCAATGCAATATACGATACCTTAATAACGTCCGACAGTGTTTTAAATTAAGACATTTATTTATTTATTTATTTATTTATTTTTTTTTTTTTCCAATACTAGATAATAATACATTTATTTTTAATTCATCAAGCCTATACATACATGCATAAATACATATATGTATATATTCTAATAACTAGAAATTCTTTCCTACGATTTCCCTTGCCGTTATACCTGGTGTACTTGGATCGTCAAGTTGAAATAGCCTTCACTTGTGAAAGTAGGAAGGATCACCATGAAAATGAGGATCTATTGTCCTAAGAAAGGTTGACAATTTTGATTTATGTCGGGTACCGTATATATATATAAAGATATATATATATAAGGAGGTAAAAGATATTCGTTGAAAAGAACGGAACAGTCAAAGGGGAAGAAGAAAGGAAATACATAGAAGATTGTTCGTTTAGTACCTCACTTTCTCTCTCTCTCTCTTTCTCTCTCTCTCTCTCTCTATATATATATATATAGAATAAAAAAAAAGAAAGGGAATCGTTTCTATGGGGTGGACATGACGCTTAGAAATTTTATGTGGCCCTACGAAAAATATATTTCTTCTGTCTCAATATACAATACATACACACTTATTCTTGAATATATATAAAATATACTAGAGTACTAAAATAGTGTATACTAGTAAATAACGTACTATAATACGACTCTCCTGCAATTTATTTTCTTCTTTCTTTTTTTTTTCAGATTTAAAAAAAAAAAAAAAAAAAAAAAAAAAAAAAGAAAGAAAGAAAGAAATAAAAAAGGAAAGGAAGGAATCGATGCGAAAAAAAAAAAAGAAAACGGTAAAATAAATGCGAAACTCTCGGACGTTCGTAGTAATTCGGACATTTTCGGGGAATTACTTCCGGCCGTTATTTTCTCTTTTCCATCGTCTCTCTCTCTCTCTCTCTCTCTCTCTCTCTCTCTCTCTCTCTCTCTCTCTCTCTCTCTCTCTCTCTCTCTCTCTCTCTCTCTCTCTCTCTCTCTCTCTCTCGTACAGTGTTTCTCTTTTCAAGTACGACGCTGCGTGAATGTTTTTGACTCCGTACGTAGATCGAGAATCTTGAACACGTACGATCGGAAGGAGGCACCCACGTACGCGCGCGCGGACGAACGAACGAACGAACATCGTGCGGAGGGCCTTGGCTCTTTTCTCTCTCTCTCTCTCTCTCTCCCCTCCCTCTCCTTCCTCTCTATCTACCTCTCTCTCTTTTCTGTCTCCGTCTCTGTCTCTCTCTTCGTAGCGTGAACGCGCCGTCATTTGTTTTTTCCCCGAAGTAATAATAGCTGAGGACAGCCATTTTGAGAGCTCACGGCGGCACGAAGTTATTGTTCGCCAGTGGCTCTCAACCCGTGGCGCTCTATACCCCCTCAGCCCGCCCGCCCTCTTTTCCATTCGTCCGTCATTACCTTTTTTCCTCCTCCTCACCTTCCCTCCCACACACACACACACACACACACACCCACACACATAGAAAATTTTCTATTTGCAATAACTATCGCGAACGAAACTAAAAAAAGAAAAAGAGAGCCAGCCCCTCCCTCCCCCCATTACGTCGTACAACGTATTTCTTTTTTTAATATATTAATGCATATTAATGTTTCTTATGCGTCGAATGCATAATTAATTTTTACTTGCGTATCGACGGAACACTTCCTGTTTTTTCTTCTCTGTCTCTCTTCTTTTTTGTTTCTTTTTTCTTCTTTCTTTTTCTGTTTTGTTTTCCCTTTGTCAGAAACGTAACAATAAATTCGGAATATTTGAATATATATATGTATATATATATATATATATATATGGCGCTTCCGTGTGAACTTAATTGTTCAATAATTATTGCGCGATATGGTGTAACAAACAGTAGTGGATTAACGGTATATTAGTGGCCGTTGGTGAGGGGGTGGGGGTGTATAGGAGATATTTGAATTGAGAAAAAGAAAGAAAGCAAAAAATTCTCAAAGAAAGGAAATTTCGAAAAGAAGTAATCACAATTTGTATAAAGATACATACATGTCGCTATCATCTGTTCCGACTGACCCTGTCTCGAGAATATAATATTCACACGGGCGATTTCTCCAAAGTGAAACACGACGACGTACTTGTAAAAATTATATCCTACGTGAGATATTTATGCCGATTGATTCTTTCTTTCTTTCTTTCTTTTTTTTTTTTTTTTTTGGAGGGGCAGGAGAGAAGAGTATCGTTTTTTTATTACGCCATATACATACATACATACATACATACATATATATTTATAATATACGTTTTGGATGTTCCCCCTATCGAAAGGAACACCTTATAAATATTCCAAAGGCAGAACTAAGTTTGACAGGCCTGCAACGTAAGCAATGAACTTCGTCTCGAGGCTATATAAGCTCGAACGATAAGAGAATAATGAGTTATTTTGTTATATGTCGAAAGAGAGGAGAAAAGAACGAGGAAGAAGAGAGAGAGAGAGAGAGAGAGAGAGAGAGAGAGAGAGAGAGAGAGAGAGAGAGAGAGAGAGAGAGAGAGAGAGAGAGAGAGAATGAAAAGAATTTCGTTATATACCGCGAAACGTCGTAAGCTTACCACAGTGATTCTCAACTTTCGGATACTCTCAATCGAAATGAAATTATTACGGATATATATATATAAATATTAAACCGATAAGAACGAAATATTTGCGACAAGTATATGTTAACCAATCGGATCGAGTAGAGGAGGGGACGTACGTGAAAATGCGTTACTTTTTCTCCTCCTCCTCCTCCTCCTCCTCCTCCTCCTTCATCAACTTCTTCTTTTTCTTTTTCTTGCCTTTTTTAAACGCACCGAAGCGTGCAAAACTCAATTTATTGAGAAAGAGAGAGAGAGAGAGTTCACTTCATTTTTAAATAGATAAGAAATTCTCCCTGATCTTTGGATCGGACGATATCGAAATATTTCCATCGGGCGTGCTTAAACTCGATGAAAATTTTGAGTGATAACACATATTATTCTTCTTTCGTTAGCCGATCGATCGATCGATCGATCGATCGATCGAGCATAGCCAATAGGGAGAATTTCTCTCCGAGTCGATTTAATTCGAGCGAGGGTGGCCATCTTTGTAGAAGCGAAAAACAAAAAACCAAAAACGCCGCCACCCTTCCCAAAAGAAAGAAAAGCAAAGCAAAGAAAAGAACGAAAAATAAAAAAGTGTCTCCAGCACGTCGTGCCATCCCTACGAGGGTGACGTGGTGGTTGGACGCGGGGTAGGAGGAGGATGAGGATGATCGGTGTCCACGAGGGTCGTCGTCGTCGTCGTCGTCTCCGAGACTTTTATGTCTCTCTTGATTAAACCTCATGAAAGTGCAATGGACGTCTTTTGACGATTCTTTTCACCCTTTTTCTCTTTTCTTTTCTTTTTTTTTTCCTTCGTCAATCTCTTTTCTTCCTTCCTTCCTTCCTTCCTTCCTTCCTTCACTCGCCTATATTAAAATACAACACCACCACCATATCGTCACCATTACACTACTACCACCATCGCCATCGCCTACGTAGTGTTGCCACCACCGCAAAAGAAAATAAAACGAATCGTTAATGAGAGAAAGATAGAGAAAGAGAATGAGAGAGGGGCGGGGGGCAAGAAAAGAAGACAAAAGTTGAGGGGAGTCGATGTTTTTCGAAATGGACGTAAGTCCGGCGTAAGTGAGAGAAAGAGAGAGAGAGAGAGAGAGAGAGAGAGGAGATCCTTCCGACAATAAATTTTCGTTCCTCGAAAATGCAGACGGCTGGTGAACGTTCCGACTGTTGCCAGAGGCGCTTACACGCCTTCACGTGCCAGCTGGCGATTGCCTTCGTTTCGTTCGTTTCGTTCGTTTCGTTCGTTTCGTTTGTTCGTTCGTTCGTTCGTTCGTACGTACGTTAGTTAGTTAGTTCGTACAACGGCTACGAACTTACGGTCGTCTACCGTGCGTTATGGTCTTGAAGGTACGCCCTTAAAATGGCGGCCGACATTACCGACCTGCTGCCGCTGACCTCTCTCTCTCTCTCTCTCTCTCTCTCTCTCTCTCTCTCTCTCTCTCTCTCTATATATATATATATATATATATATATATATATATATCTTTTTCTTTCTCCTTCTCCTTATCCTTCTTTTCCTTTTCCTTCTCCTTCTCCTTATTCTTTCATGGCACGTTTCACTTCAGGAAAAAGAAGATCGAAGAGAAACGAACGACACTTCTTCTTCTTCATCCTTTGAAATCCTTCGTTCAAAGTCGAAAGTGCTGACCTCGAAATCACCGTACCCTTTTAACTTCTTTTTCTTCCCCTCTTCGTCCCCTTCTCCTCTTCCTCCTCCTCCTCCTTTAACCTTCCTCCTGTCCCGGCCCAAAGAAAATATTATAGTTTTCGAAGTCGAACGAAATAATTGCCGAGTGAATTTTTAAAGATCGGGGAAGGTCTTTTTAAGGATAGAGAGAAAGAGAGAGAGAACAATTTTTTTTTCTTGTTCTTTTTTCGTCCTCTTTTTGGAATACTACATATAATCTTATCCCTTTTATATATATATATATATATATTTTCTTTCATTTTATTTCCTTCTTTGTTTACCCCTTTAAGATGTGTGATCTCTTTCGATTGAATCCATTTATAATATATATATATATATATATATATATATATATATATATATATACCTCAACGTAACCTAACATTTTTATCAGTTTTTACAGTCTACTTGTAACCTCTTTTTATAATCACGTAGAGAGGGATCCTCTCTCTTTACTCTTTCTCTTCTCCTACGCATGTATTTACATTGTTATACATAGTTATACATAAATAACGATGAAGTTTGTTTACGCTCTTCCGGATGTACGCTACGATAACGCGTTACACCTGTGAGATTTACACACACTTATAAACACGCGCGCGGATACATAATATACATGCATATATATATATATATATATATATATATATATATTATCTGTACATTAATTATGTTCTCGATGAGAATTCAGCCGTAAAGTACATACATGCATATGTACATATGTAAATTTATATACACACACACGCATTGGCCAGCTAAGAGAACTGTGTTTAAACTTTGGAAATTTTATTGGACATACATATATACAATATACCCAAGAACGTACGTTTTTAGATTAGATCGTATTAAAGATTTCGTAATAATAACAATATAATATAATCATCATCATAATAATTATAATCATAATAATAATAATGTATATACATATATATCATGTATGTGTATATATATATATATATACTTGCGTACGTGTGCGCGCACGCGTGCGTTCCGTGTGTGGCGGGTTGCCGGCTTATTTTGGTATATTGATCGCGCGTTGTCGGCCATCTCTCCCCCTCCTTTCCCGACTTCGCTCTTTGCCCTATCTCGCCCCACCCCGTACCCCGTCCCATCCCCTTGCACCCTCGCACACACACACACACGCACGCACATACATACATACATATATATATACACACGCATGCACGCACGCACGCACATCATTTCCCATCCTCTTCGTCCATCTATCTCTTTTTATCTCTCATCAACTTTCCCCTTTTTCGCGTTTCTTCCGAGTCTCTCGGGCGACCGAAGAGAGAAAAGAAAAATAAAAGAAAAAATTTCGCCAAATTTTTTATCATCACTTTTCTTTATCGCTTATTTCTTTTTTTGTTTCTACTTTCTATTTCCTCCTCCTCCTCTTCTTCTTTAAATAATCCAAATTATGCGAAACAAATTCGACGACTATAATATTATTACCCATCTTTCCATTCTCGTTTCGACGCTGCTGTGCGCCGTGTGTTGTTGGTCGGAGCTGAAGGAAGGATATCCCGAAGTTAAATGGCGTTGAAAAATCATTTCGTTCGGATTAGAAAGAGTTAGGAAAATAGAATCGTCGCGTGGGGTATGGAGGGTGGGGGTTAGAAATGTGGACGGAAATGTGTATAGTGTCGTATGGAGTAATATTGGAAATGGAAGAAATCGCTGTAGTGTTGTTTCTTTTTAAAGTGGGATAGAGAGAGAGAGAGAGAGAGAGAAGAAAAAATGTCGTCGTGAGTTTGAGGAAGGGGTAAGAGGAGGGAGGGCATCATCGCGACCATTAGCTACTGTCGGAGATCGAGAGGTTACCGACGATTTTGCCCCCTCAGCGCGTTTCACCGATGGGGTGAAGTTAATTGCATTACAAACGCCGCTGCTGCTGCTGCTGCTGTTGTGCTGTTGCTGCTGCTACTACTACTACACTACTCTACTACTACTACTACTACTACTACTATTACTACTGTTACTGCTGTTGTTCTTTGAGGGTGGAAGGAAAGGGTGCAAATGAATGAGAGAGAGAGAGAGAGAGAGAGAGAGAGAGAGAACTATGAAACGCATATAATAATGTGTTCTATCTCCTTCCTGTTTTCTACCATCCTCCTTTTTTTTCATAATACATGTATAAGTAACACATGTATGTATGTATGTACGTACGTACACGTACTCTCTTTCTCTGTCTTTAAAAAGAATACAGTAGTCATAGCAGCAGCAGCAGCAGCAGCAGCAGCAGCACCTGTAGCATGATATATAGAGAGATAGTGCGGTAGAGTCAAGTCAGTCGGGGACGATACCGCCAAATTTCTTAATCCGTCGACCCTGTTACGGTATCTGGCAAACGAACGAGCGAGCGAGCTAGCGAACGAGCGCGCGGCATTGCGTTTCAGGTCGAACGCGACGTGGCCTCCCTCTTACACATCTCCCCTCGCTCTTCACCTCAACCCAGACCACCCTACTACTACTCTACTACCGCCTCCACCTCTTCTACTACCTCTCTCTCTCTCTCTCTCTCTCTCTCTCTCTCTCTCTCTCTCTCTCTACTACACCTCTCTCCTACTACTTCTTTACCTCCTCCTCCACCTCCTCCTCCTCCTCTCCTCGCGTCTCTACGACTCTTCGAGCGCGGCGACCACCTTCTTCTCGCGTGTCGCGTCTCTCACATTTCCCGGTGTTGCCAGTTCTAACACGTTGCCTCTCCGTGCATGGCACCGCGCACCCTCTTGGCAACGTCGCGACTCTCCCTTCCCTCTACCTCTCTCCCTCCCACCCTCCTCCTCCTTCCCTTTCTCCTCCCTCTTCTCTATCACTTGGTCCCGTCTCACTCCTTCCTTCTTTCTTTCTTTCTTTCTTTCTTTCTTGAGAGAGTGAGAGAGAGAGAGAGAGAAACTCAGCAAACGACCGAACACGACTTTCACAGCCTCTACGGAAGAAGGAACGCCGTGTATATACGTCGTACCTCGGCACTTGCTCTCTCTCTCTCTCTCTCTCTCTCTCTCTCTCTCTCTCTCTTTTCCTCTCTCTTCTTCTATCTTTCTTTCTCTTTCTCGAATTCTCTTTTGTTTCTTCTCTCTCTCTCTCTCTTTCCTCTAAGAGCTCTCTCGCATATTATTGGTCGACGAACGGCTCCGCTTGCCTGATAGCCGACGTTCCTCGTATGTACTTCCAAAGACTACTCGGCTCGAGACGCCTAGTCTTCGACCTGACTTACACTCGCGTTGTTATTCTATCTCTTTCTATTATATATATATATATCCCTCTCTCTCTCTCTTTCTAATATCTCTCTTGATGCTTGGAATAGCATCTAATAATCCTTTTTTTCTCTCCTTTTCTTTTTCCTATCTCTCCTATATATATATATATATATATCTGTTTTTTTATTATTTTATTTTTACCTCATTTTATTTTCTTTTTATTATTATTATTATTATTATTATTATTATTATTATTATTATTATTATTATTATTATTATTATTATTATTATAACTATTGTTATTATAGTTATTAACTCGAAGAGAGCGAACGATCTCTCTCGATGGTTCTGAAAACGAATGGAAGAATTTTTTTATCCATCTATCCATCCATCCATCGATCTATCGATCTATCGCGAGTGTGGACTACTACTACTATATCGCGAGAAGAGAGAATTAAACGATTCGTTGTTGTTCAAAGATCGAACGTTATATTTATTCTTATCTCTTATTCCCTTATTATACGCATACCACTGAAAAAAAAAGAAAAAAAGATCTCTAATTTGTACGACGTTATCTCGGATTAATTCCAAAGTGTACATTTTGGAGGTTAACTCTCTTTGATTCGAATTTATCGAAATTATTGCTCGTAAATAATGATATATATCGAGTCGAGTCCGTTGTATTTCTTTTTAGTTGTTTTTGCAGTGCTGGGGAGAAATGTGAAAACGATATTTGCGCGTTTGAGGATTGTATGAAAGAAAAATAAAAAGAATTATTTAAAAAATAATCATTTCGAAGTTTGATTCAATAGAATAGCAGTCACATCGAAATTACCGTTTGGGTGTCGCGTATGTAACACTACAACGTATTACGAAGTTGTTATCCAACGTTTTCTACGAGATTTTAAAGATTTAATTTTTTTCGTTTTTTAATTAAGATCGAAAAACTGAAACTAGCCCAGGGAACTTTCGATCCACTCGGTAGAATTGTATACGGTATGTCGCTACGGTAGTACAATTGAACTCATTTGTAGGCATATCCAATATATTTCGTCATCGTTATATATATATATATATATATATTGCATTAGCAACAACGTGTGCACATTTACGTAGGACACACCGTAAAGCGAACAACTGTGCTTTTATGTGCCTCCTCTCGACTGACTTTCACCAACTGAGGCCGAAACGCAGCCGAGTTTTGGAAGATGGGTGAGGATGGAGTGTGTTGCGTACGAGAGCAGCAGCAGCAGCAGCAGCAGTACATCCTGAAAACGTCGACCCCCTGAAAAGTGTACTACCGTAGTTGCGTTCGTACGACCTCACACGTCCCTTTTCTCGTATTTAACGCTCAACGTATTTCCTGGATTTGGAACGATGCGAAAAGAACCAAAGGAATCGTTTCGACGATCAAAATTTTGATTAGAAACAATTAATCTCGTGTTTATTTTGTTTCTCCGCGTTTTGTGCGTTGTATTATTTAACGCCATTCGTTGTGAGAGAGTTTTATAAGATCATCGGACGCATATAAAAGCGCGAGAGTATGTACCGTTCAGTGACCTTCCTTATTAGTTCTTAAATGATTCTTGTGTGTCCTCGTTCTGCACGAAATGCAATGAGGCAAAATTAACGGTACGCTGTTTTTTCTTTCTTATCTTTTTTTTTTATTTTTATTTTTTATCTTTTTCTTTCTTCTTTTTCTTTTCTTTTTTTTTTTTTATTTTACTTCTTTTTTCTTATACGTATTTATATCATGCTCAATCTCTATATATCTCTGTAATACATATATATATATATATATATATATATATATATATATATATATATATACTCACGTTGATTTATAATTCCATGCTCGTGTACGTAGATTCTAATCGTAATTAAGGCTACAATTAATATGATAATTAAAATAGAGAAAGGATTGTCTCTTCGATATTACGAAGAAAGATTCCCCAAGGTAATATATATCGCAAAGTATTAATTAATATTTTATCAAAGCGATCGCGTAATAATGCTGATGGAGTGGATTAAGGGATAACCAAAGAAAGAAAATAAATGGTGTAATAAAATAAAGTAGTTTATTTTTATTAAAAATCGATCGCTCTTTTCTCGAGGTTTTCTTTTTTTTTTTTTAAGGTTAATTCTTTCTAGATCGTTGAAGTTACGAGGTTAGAAATATCATGGGTCTTGGTTACTTTTTACACACCTTGTATACAAATTCTCTCTCTCTCTCTCTCTCTCTCTCTCTCTCTCTCTCTCTCTCTCTCTCTCTCTCTCTCTCTCTCTCTTTGTATTATTGATGTCTTTTCATCGGTAAAGTTTCGTTTCTTTTTTCTCACACGCACAGCATGCGTCATCAGTCCGTTCCTTAGTTCACACTGTGCGTTCCTCGTTCCACTAAGTTTCTTTCTTCTCCGCCCCCCCTCCCCTCTCACAGTCTCTTTATGTACAGGGTGCGTGTCTAAGTTGTATTTATTTTTCACAGGGAAGATATATCTTTCGTTTTCTCTCCCTCTCCCTCTTTCTCTTTTTTCCCCACCTCGCTTTCTCTCTTTCTTTTTCCCAAAGAAGACAAGAGAAAAAATACTCCAAAAAACTTGAACTTTTCTTCTTTTATAGCCCTTGGAGAAAATCGTTAAACATTTTTCGACTAGATAATAATTAAAATACGTGTTTCTCTCTCTCTCTCTCTCTCTCTCTCTCTTTCTCTTTCCGTCTCAGAATAGAAATAAATCTAAGTGTAATCTAAAAATTAGTCGACCCCAATAGCAGTTAAATTAAGCTCACATAACCTCTCTCTCTCTCTCTTTCTCTCTCGTTTCTGGTTTAATACCGTTAATATTGAAGTATGTAACAAAAGGAAAATTGATTGGAATAAAATATGAAAAAGAACAAAAACAGAAAAAAATAAAGAAAAAAGAAGAAGGAGAGGGAAAAGGTTCCTAGATTATTAAAAAAAGAAAAAAAAAAATCGCCCTGTTTTCTTTTTCACGAACTTAAAGATCAATTCTATTTTTATCGGATTGTGAAATAACGAGATCACGTTGTACGTAATTACGGAGCCAGCCCTTAATAACAATCACCCAGGGACTTTCTTTTCCTGTATCGAGATCGGACGAAATCATCCCCCTCCTTAGCCCGTGAAAAGAGAAAAAAAAAAAAACAAAAAAAAAAAAACAAGTCTCGAGACATAAATAAATTCGTATAACCTAAAAAGGATATCTTTTGCTTCTACTACTTCTTCTTCTTCTTCGTGGAATGTAACGCTTCGAGGAAGGCAGAAATAAGTGGGAGAGGTAAAAGGAAACACGAAAGAGGAAAATGTTGTGTGTGCAACGTGACACAATTAGGCCCCGTACACATACACACATGCGCGCGCGCGCGCACACACACATATTGTAAGCAATCGTTCCCGAATCCGAAGGGTGAGGCCTTGAAACGTAGCAAAAAACGTGCGTCTGACTGGCTGGCCCCGAGAACGGAAGCAACGTTGCCAACCCAACCCAACCCAACCCAACCCAACTCGACCCGACCCGACCCAACCCAACTCAACCCAACCCAACCCAACTCAATCCAATCCAATCCAACAACACAACGTCGTCGTCGTAGTCGTCGTCGTAGTCATTCGCTGCGAAAACTCATCGTCGTTGCAACGTTGCCGATAGTAACAAGCAGAGCAGAGCAGAGCAGAGCGGAGCAGAGCAGAACTGAACAGAATACAAGAGGAGAAGAGAATAGAATAGCGGTAGGGAGGGGTAGGGGCAGGGGAGGGCCCCATCGATTATTCCAGGTGCAATAATATTTTCTTCGATCCCTCTGGGTCATTCGACGTGCACGGATAAATCATCGTCGTTCTTCATTGTCGACGTGATGATCATGAGGAAGAGAGAGAGAGAGAGAGAGAGAGACCGTCGAAATTATGTATGTCAAATACAGGCTCCTCCAAAAGTAGTAGTTGTTGCCTGCCATAAAAACGATTTTTTAACGAACGATTATTCTTTTTATTTTTCTTCTTTTTTTTTTTTTTTTTTTAAGGTTAATCTTTTCCCCTTTTTTCTTTTTTCTTCCGCCCCCCTCCCTCCGTAGGACGTACCGATAATCCTCCCCTTATAGGAAATCCCTTATACGTAGGGAAATCCCCCATATATAGGAACTTTTTTCAGGGGCCCTACTCGCATTATCCGTTTTCTTTCTTCCGTTCTGTTCTTCCCTATTATTTTTTTTTTGCGCTTGTGATTTTGTTTTCTTTTCTATTCTTCTTCTTATTTTTTTTTTTTTTGGATTCGTAATTTTTACACGTCGTCGGTGAGAGGGAGAGAGAAAGAGAGAGAGAGAGAGAGAATTGATTGGGCGTATATAAAAAAATATCGCGCGAGGCTTCGCCTCTGAATATAACACTTCCGTGATTTTCTTATCTCCTACGTTGTTTGTCACGGTACGATAGGAAAAATTCTTTCCACCTGATTATTATTATTATGGCTGCTCTAACGGGATATCTGATAAGCTTCGAGTGGATTCTAATCTTCGATACCTCTCTCTCTCTCTCTCTCTCTCTCTCTCTCTCTCTCTCTCTCTCTCTCTCTCTCTGTCTCTCTGTCTGTCTCTGTCTCTCTCCTTTTTCAGCGTGAAACGCATTATACGTCGTTTTTAGTCGCATAATAATATTACAGATAATTATTATTTCTTTAATCTTTTTTTTTTTCATTTCATTTCATTTCATTTCATTTCATTTATTTATTTTCTTTTTCTTTATTCCGTTTCATGCACGGCGCGAGTGATAAAAATTTTCCCGAGTGATTTTTAAGGATCGTTGGTTTCTTCTTTTCTTTTCTTTTTTTTTTTTTTGCGCGCACCGGCTATTGTTATAATATTTCAAACACGTAATACGAAACGAACGTGAAGTTTTGTTATATATCGATAAGGGGGGGGGGCAAAACAAATGAAAAAAAAAAAGCAAGAACCCACACGTGTTCGTGTGGTCGAGTCTCTCGATGATATTATTATCGTGGGTTCGTTAGGTTCATTTTGAAAGGCACGCTCTCGCTCTCTCTCTCTCTCTCTCTCTCTCTCATTGTAAAAGTCGACGAGATGTGATGTTATCGCGTCTCGAAGAACGCGATATAGAGCTTCTTCGTTCGATGCGCAATAGGTTTACATTTAATTTCGTTGCGAAAACGTTTTCTCAGATAATGCCAAGTGCGTATCAGTATTCCCTTTCTGTATATATATATCTTTCTAGAGTCCTAATTCTAATTTTCTTTGAAGAAACCAATCAAGATAATATATAATTCTACTTGCTCTCTTGGTATGTACATAACTATCGTTAAAAAAACTACTACTACCACCACCACCACCACCACCACCATCACTACTCGGTATATGTACAATTACCAACCAATACAATAATACCTTGATATACTTAACAAGTAATATACAGCTAGTAAATAAATAATACATAGGTAACAATTAATATTATACAGTTATTATGATAGGATATACGCTTAATGGGGTTGTTGGAAAAAAGTAAAAAATGTAAAAGAAAAACGAAATAAGATGGAATATATATATATATATATATATATATATATATATATATATATCGTAATCTCTCTCTCCGCTTGCCGTTATGGAAATAATAAAAGGGCCAAGTAAAAAAGGCACCTGCTGCAGTATATAGAAATGATGTAGAAGAAAGGGTAGAACGCGGTGTATGAGAAAGAGAAAGAACAAAGGTGTTGTATATTCAATGTTCTCTCTCTCTCTCTCTCTCATTCTCATACACATTCGGTTGATATTTTTCACGTGTGGCGTGGAAGAATAAGTAGAGCGAAGCTCCGTTTGAAACGCCTCGAGGGCTCGCGCGAGTAATCCAAGATCCGGAACCAGTCCGAGACATCCGGACTTCTCTCTCTCTCTCTCTCTCACTCTTTGGGCTTTGCGGGAGGAGAGTGGTAGTTCTTTAAAGGCTCTGGACAAAGGAAAAATCGCATAATAGTTCGTGCGAAGAAAAAGATCCTAGCACTTCGCGAACTATACGTACTTCCTCTCTTACACCTCTACATATGTACTTTCTCCCTCCCCTCTCTCTGTACCTTCCCCTACCTCTACCCTCTCTACTTACCATTATTGTACGTACGTGTATGCATTTACGTATGTAAATGTACGTGTGCGCGTGCGTGTGTTACCACCTTCTATATATAACGAATATTCTGCGTGCTCTCCTCGTCCAGCGAAGTATAGAAGCGATCACGACGAAAACTTTCCACCGAGGAACAAATAGAACGTTAGAAAAAGATAGAGGAGAGAGGGGAGAGAGAGAGAGAGAGAGAGAGAGAAACGTGTTTACAACTGCGCACAATATAGGCTAAAAACGATGCCGTTATCGATTTATCGATTGGCATTTTTCTTTCTACGAGTTCACTCCCCCGCTTTTCTATAGTGTATATATATATATATATATATATACATATTATGTATCCCTTCGAGTAGGTAAAAGTAAAATCGTTTCATTTAATTTCGATAAAATTATCATAATAATCTCCTCATCCTCCTGCTCTAATTTATCAAGAATGAATGAAAGAAAGGAAAAAGTATAAATAAATAAATAAATAAAGAAAGAAAGAAAGAAAGGATGGATTAAAGAACATTTAACAAATAAGTCTCTCTCCTTAAATCAATCGAAATATCTCGCCAATTGCACTTCCTTTTCTCTCTTTTTTTTTTTATCTTTCTTTCTTTCTTCTCGTCTTGTTCATAGAAGACGATTAAATACAATTAACGATTTACAAAGAAAACTATCTCCCCCCCCCTCTCTCTAGCTTTCTATAAGGACGTCAAGAGAAAGAGAGAGAGGGAGCATAGAAAAATTCCTCTTGTTTTATTTTCTCCGAGAATGGTCTTGCCCAGATAGTAGTAGTAGTCTCCTTGGCAGTGTCAGGCAAACATGCCAAGCATACAAGCAAGGAAACAAGCAAGGAAACAAGCAAGCAAGGAGAGGCAAGGAGGCCTGCAATGAACAGGCCAGGGCTAGCAAGGAAGCAAGGAAATAAGGAAGGAAGGAAAAAGACCAGACAGGCAGGGCAAAGCCAACCACAGTCGATGTTAAACGGCAGTAGCCGTAAGAGCTGCAACAGCAATAGCAACAACAACAACAACAACAACAACAACAACAACAGCAACAGCATCAACAGCAACCAGCAGTAAAGCAGTAAAGTAGTAAAGCAGCCAGTAGCAGTAGCGAGGAATAGTAGTAGGAATAGGACGTGGCAACGTTGCAGCGAGAGCGTCGGAGAACGCGTGGCAACGTTGGCCGGCTATTATGTAACACCCGGCAACGTCGCCAGGCTACACCAGGAGGGTGCTACGATAGAGTATCGAAGGGAGGGTAGGAGAAATGGGTAAAGCCAGAAGAAGGGCCGTTTGCGTTCTCTGATGGGGGAGAGGTGCGGAATGGATGGAATATATATATATACGTATATATATATGTATATGTATATATGTGTTGTGTGTAGTACATACACGCGCGCGAGCGCACACGCATATGCATATGTGTAGGGGAGTTGTATTCAACGATAGATTCCCCACCCCTTTTCTCTGGGGATATACCCCTCCCGCCTCTCTCTCTCTCTCTCTCTCTCTCTCTGCTGCGTCACGCGAGACATTGCAACCCTTCGGTTGGTTCGGTTCGTTCGTCTCTACATCTCACGTTTTATATATATATATAAAAGAAAAAACAAACAAGAGAAACATCTTTTACTTGTTTTAACATTCTCTGCGGAATGTTGTGTAACGCAGTACGATGAATTTTTTTTCTTTTTTTTTTTTTTTTCTTTTTGAAAGAAGAATTATTACTTGTCAGAGTAATGTACGAGAGGAAAAACTGGCATTGATATAACTTTCGCGATATATATATATATATATGTGTGTAACCGTATCTCGTTTTATAGGAACGTGTGTACGGTTTTAAATCGAGCTCCTGTATGTTTTTTTTTTCTTTTTTTTTTTTTATTAACAGTCTGTTTTAGGTTAATGTTTGAGAATAAGGCTATCCAAGATGGGGTGGGATAGTTAGTAATGGTGTCGTGGTCGTGATGGTGGTGGAACATTAGAGATGGCGAACTAGGGAGAAAGAAGGAAGGTGCGTTATTGAAATACGAGGTGAAACGTCAGTTCCCTGAGGTTTGACGTGACTAGTTACTATATTAACCCTTTTCACCGATCGTTTTATTAATGAGAGAAGAGTCACTGCACTGCACTCTCTTTCTCTTTCTCTGTCTTACGAAAGTTGATGCGAACAATCGGATCATTAAGGGGTTTTTATTATTTTCTATTCTTAACTCTCGGCACTAACGCTCTCTAGATAACTTGTTGGATAATCTTTTCGATCATTTACGATTAATTATCGATTAATTTTAGAAAAAGATGAGGGTCTATCTTAAATTATAGAAACATAGTTTTAGAGCTCACTGTTGCTGTTATTATCGTCGTCGTCGTCGTCGTCGTCGTCGTCGTTGTTGCTGCTGTTGTTGTTGTTGTTGTTGTTTTTGAATCAACGTAAATAATGTATCGTTTCACAAGTAAGAGAGAGAGAGAAGAAGACCAAAGCCGACCTGCGGTGTTCTAATGATTTTAGCCAAGGAGAAAGAGTGAGAGAGAGAGACATTATTTCTCGGGGGTGGGGGAGGGCGTATATATACGCCTTCGACCAAGAAACGAAGAACCCATTGAGAAAGTTTCGCAATTACAATTCAGACCTCGCATATTTAGAGAAAGCGAAATAGAAGAGGGATATATATATATATATACAGTGAAAACCGCCCACGTACTTATTCCCTATGACCCGAACAACAATATAATAAAAGCACGCGAGAAGTAATAGCGCCACCTTGGCTAGAGCGCCATTACTCTCTCTCTCTCTCTCTCTCTCTCTCTCTCTCTCTCTCTCTCTCTCTTTCTCTAGCGGTTAAAAAAGATTAACAAGATGATGACGTTGATATTATGGGTGCGCGCAAGTAGAAGAGTAGCATAGCCCATCTTTCTCTCTCTCTCTTTCTCGTTCAAGTTACTATGAATAAACTACTTTTATAAATAGAATTACGGGAGAATGATCCAACCTTGCGCGAGATAGAACTTTAGGCAATGTGATATATACATACATATATATATATATGTATATATATATATATGTACGTACGTGTATGTACGTAGGTATATTAACTTCGTTAGAGTTTTATTGGGATTTCCGAGATCGCCGAACGAAAAGAAAATGGTGGTTGTGTTCTCGTTTCAATATGGCCGATCGGTTCTCCTCTTTCCACGGACGGAGAAATTAGTCCTTAATAATTTTTTTTTTCTTTTTTTTTTTTTTCTTTTGTCGCACAGGTTATCGAAATATTTGAGAAAATATCGGCGATCGCGGCGCGCTGGGGGATTCGATCAGAGCTAGTACAGTATCACAGATCGTTGTTGGGCTCTCGAATTTCTTGAATTTCTTCGATTAGATTTCCGTTGTTGTGTTTCGCGGTTCAACGACTTCGATCTTTGCCGCGCGTTGCTTGGTTAAAAAGAGAGAGAAAGAGAAAGAGAGAGATAGAGAGCTCTAATCGCGCTCAGGCTACCATGATGCACCATCAGTTCGTACAGAATACTGGTCGGATACGGAAGGAACGGTACGGTATCAAAGACAACCAGCTAACCAACCAACGAACCAACCAACGAACCAACCAAGCAACCAACCGACCGATAAATATTCATTTCGGAACAATGGCGTCGAATAACAGGGATTACAAAAAAATCATTGCTCTAATCGTGATCGAATCATTTGATAAAAAAAAAAAAAAAAGAAAAGAAAAATTAACCAAGTTCCAAGCTTTACACTACAATCTTTACTTACTCGAATATAAATTTTTAATACGCGCGCGCGTACACCTTTCTTTAGATTCTAAACTAAAACACGTCGTTTTAAACCGCTCGAAGGATTACAACCTCCTACCCTCTTTCCTCCTGGCTAGCAATATCAATTTTTAACTTCGGGGATCGATCACAACCATTGAGAATAACGCGAATCGCATTTAGTTCGTTCGTTCGTTCCTCTTCGGCGCATCAATGCGTTCATTCTTTCTCTCTCTCTCTCTCTCTCTCTCTGAACACGTCCAAGTTACTCTGACGTAAACGAGGATTCGCGTTTCTGTATCAACAAATTAAAGCTGCCCTCATACCCCCTTTTACAATATTCTCGTTCTCTTCGTATTACTGGATTCACACATGAACATATGTATGTGTGTAAGTATATATATATATATATATATATATATATATGTATTAGGTACATGTATCCTTATCGGCTCTCTCTCTTTTCTTTCTTTAGCTCTAGCTCATGCTCGTAAAGGTAAAATGCGTCTGGCATGTAGGAGAGGATAAAGGTGGAGGTAATGTAGCAATAAGAGAGAGAGAGAGAGAGAGAGGAGGGGTAGAAGGGAGAGACGGTTCTCGTAATAACCTTTTCCACCTGCAACGCTCCTCCTCGTATGGCTGTAATGCTGTTCTACAACATCTCTCTCTCTCTCTCTCTCTCTCTCTCTCTCTCTCTCTCTCTTTTTCATACATATATCTGTGCGTATCTCTATGTATATCCACGTGTAAGATATATTTGTATGTATGTACACGCGCGCGCGCACACACACACTCACATATATATAGTCATACTTACACCAATATAAAGATGTGTATATCGTCGTCGTCCCAGTGTACACTCACCTTTCGGACGGCGTATATCGGCACAGAAGCTTTCCTGGCTCGACTAAACGAGCGTCGTTCCTACTACCGGCTGGCCATGACACACTTATGCCATCGGCGAGAGAGAGAGAGAGAGAGAGAGAGAGAGAGAGAAAGAGAGAGAAGAGAGGAGAGAGAGAAAGAGAGAGAGAGAGAGAGAGCAAAGCACCAAGCGAACTCTTAGAGTCAACGATATGTATATATTTTTTTTTTCGTTTTTCTTTCTTTCATTCATTCTATTTTTTCTTTTCTTTTCTTTCCCCTGTTATATTTTTCTCCCCAGCCAATTCTATTAATCTTCACTTATTGTTATAAAGTTAATGTGAATTTCTCTTTTTCATAATTTTGTTTGTTTGTTTTTTTTTCCTTTTTTTCTTTTTTTCTTATTTTTTTTTTTAATCGACGAATTGTTTCGCACATGTTAGAAGGCTGAGAGTTTTTTCATTAGCAGATGAATATTAATCGAATCTCGGCGGCCATGTTGACGAACGACGACGCCATTTTTAGAAAGGTTAGTTCGAGTCGTGTCTCCTCTTCCTTACAAAATGGAAACCTCGCGAGCGTAGTGGATATCTTCATTAATAATAAGAGCTTATTAATAATTGATATATAATTCGCTACAGTTCTTTTTTTTCTGTTTAATTCAATATAAGTTCATAATATGCGTATAACAAAGAGTGTGTGAGAGAGAGAGAGAGAGAGAGAGAGAGAGAGAGAGAGAGAGAGAGAGAGAGAGAGAGAGAGAGAAGAGGTTATATAAAAGACTGTCAAACGACGACGTAATTCATCAGTCGGCTTTGGTTTCGAGGCTAAAATATATCTGCTATATATACATACACACACACACACACACACACACACACACACCCTTATTATATACATTGGAAAACCGCAAGTTTCTTTCTCGTTAAGTTTCTCTCGCCAGTAAATTGCTCACACTTATTACCAGAGTCATTCAATTACTCATTATAAACGCATTAGATTATTATTGCCAAGTCGAAGTTAAACGGAGAGAGGAGGAGGAGGAGGAGGAGGAGGAGGAGGCCCATCGTGTATGTTCCTCTCTTTACGTATGTCTCTCTCTTATGTACGTGGTATATTACATCGAGAAAAGAGAGACAAAAGATGTATCTCTCGTAGTAGAGTAATTACCTCTTAAAATTGTTCTCTCTATGTAATATCAACATTCTCGCAGGAATTAAAAGTAAAGGATGGAACAAAAAAAATTTTTGTTTTCCTTTTTTCTTTTTATTTTATTTTATTTTATTTTTTTTTTTTGCGAACGACGAGACAAGACCGAGAGTTCAGAAAGAACAAGGACTATTAGAAAAATTGCAAACGACATATTATTTTTCATTATTATCGATCATTACGATGTTCCATTAACTTTTTCTAACCTCGTCGTCGTACGTATAAAAGGGAAAGTGTGGAAAGAAAAAAACGAACCAATGGGAGATTTTTTCCCCCCCTTTTAAGAAATGTAATAATTCGCGAGTCCTCTTTCAATGGACTTAAAAAAAAAAAAAAATAAAAATAAAAAAAAAAGAAGAAAGAACAGGTAGATATTGTGTCGGGGTATTCTTCTTTTTCTTTCTTCCTTCCTTCCTTTCTCTCTTCTTTGCTTTCTTGTACCTAAAGCAAACATCAAAAATCGTTGTCTTCTTAGATTTTGTCGAGAGAATAGAAGAAGACGAAGAAGAAGAAGAAGAAGAAGAAGAAGAAGTTCATTCTTGAGTTTGGTTTCACGTTGGCACCTTTCAAAATTAGCACGTTGCATTTGATGGTGGAGCGTGGAGAGTAGAATAGAGTATAGAGAGTTGTAGAGTAGGGGTTAGGTGGGGTTGGGTGGGTGGGGTGGGGCGGGGTGGGGGAAGGGTTTAGAGAAGAGAGAAACGCGTTGGTACAAAAGACGCCATTCGTGTGATATTTTGCGACACGTGGCGGCTTCCTTCCTCTTACGTAAGACCTTTGAGAACTTCAACAGCGCGTTCGTTTCGTTGGCTGAAACTTTTGCAGGCGCTCTTAGAGTGACGTAACATCCTTCCCTCTCCCTTCCTCCTCCTCCTCCTCCTCCTCTTCCCCTCTCCCTGTCTCTATCCATCTCTCTCTGTCCCTCATTTTTCGCAAGGTATGCAAACTTCAAAGAGAAGAAGAAAAGGGGATAATATATATATATATATAGCGTTCTTTGACATAATCGTCGTTAATCGAACGTTTTATTAGTATTTGATCTATAATCGGTCTATAATCCTTGTATTTAGTCATTATTAATTAGACGAAGGGATCTATATGTGTTAACTTTCTCTCATTGCAAAATAGATCGCGCCGTGTGAAACTCTCGCGTGGAAAATTTTCAATCCGAAAGATAAAGGGGATAGAGATACTCTCCGTTAAACGTTTCGCGTGCCGCCATTTTGAGAGACTGGTACAACTGTTACTATTACCACTACTAATAATACTATTACTATTATTATTATTATTGTTATTATTATTATTATTATAATTATTATTATTATTACAATGCTCGTTCGTCGATCGAACTTCTATTATCTGTCTCATCTTACCGTAGAGTTAATTATCCAAGTAAGAATAGATAATTAATGGTTTTAGTCCGCTCTGGCATTCGTGGAATCCTTTTGTTGGATATATACGATCGTTAACAGGAAGATTCCTTGCATGATAACCTAACCTTAAAATCAGTTAATTAACCATCTATTCTATGTGCCGGTATAAACAATTACAAGCTGCTTTAATACATTTATACAAATATATGTTTTCTCTACTATAAAACATTATTATTATTATTATTATTATTATTATTATTATTAACCATAGCGTTAAACTGACGATACAGACGAAGTAATAATAATCAGTAAAGTACCCCAAAACTTATGTCGATTCGCATTAACCTTTTAGACGTGATAATAGGAAAGCAAAATATATAGTTCATTGGATTTTCAAGGAAAGTAAAGAAAAGGAAAAGGTACGAAGGTTGAAAGTAAGAAAGACAAAGAAAAAAAAAAAAAAGAAGAAAACGAATTTCTTGCTCGTTCAAATTTTATTTCAAACAACACTCGGACATGCTTGTATGTATCACTTATATACGACGCAGTAGAGTAGTTCATATGTAACAAGGCCGTCCTCGTTATCATTGTTGCATACATATACATATATACTTACGTACGTACGTACATAAATAAATAAATAAATAAATACATAGGATACATATATACATATATATATATATAAATTTATACGCGTGTGTATATAGGTAGAAACATACGATATAATACGTAAGTACTCTTGTATCCGTGTGCCCCGTGACAAGTCAGTCCTCGGACTTAATCATCCGTCATAAGTACGTGCAAGGCCATACTCGTTATCGCTTACATATCCGTATATCGAGCCATTTTGAGTGATAAACGGGTGTATGGTACGCGATGAGACGGCTGAAAGTTGTGAAAACAAAAAAATAAAAGAGAGAAGGTTGGAGAATAAGGTGGTGGTAGTAGTAGGTAGTAGTAGTAGTAGTAGTAGTAGAAGAAGAAGGGAAATGAATCTGTTACTTCGTAACTGAAACTGAAGACTCCAAAGGTCGCGAGACGGTTTATCTCTTCGTAAAAGGCCAGTGGCACGCGTTCGTCTCTCTCTCTCTCTCTCTCTCTCTCTCTCTGTCTCTCTCTGTCTATGTCTCTGTCTGTCTATTTCTCTATTTTTGAAACTTGGCATGTGTTATAAGCCCGGCGTATCTCATCGGCGAATATACGATTTACATGAAAAATTTTTATCGTCGTCGCTACTTACGGTGTGACATGAAATATTTTTATTTTCTTAACTTTTTTGTTTCTTCCTTTTCTTTTCTTTTTTTTTTTAATGTAACACCACGACCTTCATTCGAGAACAAACAAACAAACAAACAAACAAACGATAAGAAAACGAGAAAAGATTTCACGCAGATTAGATTGATGGGTGGCGGTTTGAGAACGTTGGGTACGGATGATGATCCATTTTGTATTTTGAAGAAATCGAGGGGAGTAAAAGAATCTTTTGTGTTCGAGGACGCCATCTTGAAATTTTACAGACGGCCAACGGAAGGCCAGCCGAAGAAGGTAATAGGATCCAACCTTAATTCCATCCGTTCATCCATCCATCCATCCATCCATCCATCTATCCATCCATCTATCCATCCATCCATCTATCCGTCCGTCCATCCATTCGCCCGTTATGCCTTAGAACAAAGGGAGAAGAAGCCCTTTCTCATGCTCGACCTCTCATTTTCTCACGGAAGGCGTATCTCTTTCGAACACACCACACTATATACCATCACCATCACCACCACCACCACCACCACCATCATCATCATCATCATCCACCAACACACAACAGTGTACAACACAGCACTGCGAACGCAACCGATGGTATCGAGTGCTGCTGTTGCTGTTCTGGTTTGGTGGTTATATACGTTCTTTAACGAAACTGGTTTCTTTTTTCCCCTCCCACAGCCCCGTTGTTTCTTCTTTTTTAGTCAAATACCAACATCAGCCAGCATTCTTTCTTGTAAATTTAATCCTTAATTCCTTTCAACTTATACACAAACATAAATTACATATATCGTACACATACGCGTGTATTTATTATTGTAGATGATAGTATTGAACGGAAAAACACATATCCTTTTCCCATATTAGTCGTTTCTTTTTTTTTAAGGGGTTGGGCGGAGGAGGGGTTATAACGACGCGCGCGCGCGTAAGGCTTGTTTGAAAAAAGGAAAAAGAAAAAAGAAGAAAACTATTTTATCGAACGTGCCCGTTCAGTGACTTCTATATGTATTATTCCGCAGATAAAAAGCAAGAAAGCAGCAGCAAGTTATAAAGCGACAAGAGGGGTCATTCGATACACGCATATCTGGATAACCCTCTTCTTGCTTGCACAACGCTGTCCTTAATCTTGAGCCTCGCGACCAAAGAGCCGTATAGCTCGATTTACATACGTGCATGTTATGTATGTATGTATGTATGTATGTATGTTTGTATGCATATGTGTGTATGCGCTCGACTTTCGAGACGACCGCAAGAGAAGCAGGTTAGGTTAGCCTGATAGAAGACAGACGAGAGAGAGAGAGAGAGAGAGAGAGAGAGAGAACACCAAACCATATCTTCGTCTTCGTCGTCGTTGTCGTCATATTCGTCGTCCTCTTCGTCCTCTTCGTCCTCATCATCTTTATCCTCCTTCAATCTCGGCGACTACGACATCGTTATGCAATTTTGGATGGTCCTGTCTCTCTCTCCCTCTCTCTCTCTCTCTCTCTCTCTCTTCTCTTAAAATGAATGAAACTATGAAACTTGAATTAACGAAACAAATTCTTCCTTCCAACTTATCAACATAAATATATCAAACGTTTTCACTTTACGTATACTACTTCTAAGTTATGTAGAAAGAGAGAGAGAGAGAGAGAAACTCCTCGGTTACATTCGGTCAACCTCCTCCTCCTCCTCCTCCTCCTCCTCCTCCTCCTCCTCCTTCTCCATCTCCTCCACGTCGTAACTACTACTTCCGCATTCGTATTTGTCGAATGATAAATTCAACTCACGCCAATGTATTTTAATGAAAATCGAACTTCAACTAGGTTTATATTTATTTCATGAGATTTTTATGTAATCATTTATTAGCCGTAGCGACATCATCATCATCATCATCATCATCATCCTCATCGTCATAGTAATAGTCATCGTTGTCCTCATCCTCGTCGTCGTCGTCGTTGTTGTCGTCGTTCATTACCAAGCAAATTTTTCTTTTTTCTTTTTTTTCTTTTTTTTTTTTTTTTTTTTTTTTTTTGAATCGATACACCAGACATTAAATTATAGTTATTGAATGCGACAGGTAATTTGTTAGAAGATATATATATATATACATTGTTTCTTATGTTTGGCGTTGTTTTTCTTCTCTCCCTCTCCCTCTCTCTCTCTCTCTCTCTCTCTCTCTCTCTCTCTCTCTCTCTCGCAAACGAGGTCATCCAAGTTCTTCTTCCGTTTTTTTTCCTGTTCTTTTTTTTTTCTTTTCTTATTTTTTTTCCTTTCTTTTTTTTCTTCTTTTTTATTTCTTCACACACACACACACACACACCATCGCGTTTTACTCGTCATTCCGTTCGTGTGCGCTATTGCATGATGCATGCAACAGTGCAATGCACTTCTAACCTCGAAAGAGCATTCGGTGTCTCGACAAGACGTGCCAATTGCGACGTTACTCGCATGTTAAACGCGCTCTATTTTCCATACAATACACATTTTACTTCGTTTCTTCGTTCTCTCTCTCTCTCTCTCTCTCTCTCTCTCTCTCTCTCTCTCTCTCTATCTTTATCTATCTATCTATCTCTCTCTCGTTCGTTCGTTCGTTCGTTCGTACGTTCGCTCTCTCGCGACAGTAGCAACGATCGATATTACGTAACATTCAAATTTTCTGCCTATCATCCTAATGAAATTTAATGATTAATTTTCAAACGTAACCCATATATAAATATATATCTATATATGCATATAAATATATATATATATATATATATATATATAAATATACATATACGATGTTATATGGAAAATATAATTTTTCCATTCCTCGTTATACACATATAATATCTCGTTCGCATTCCTCCCCCGTCCCCCATCCCCCGTCCCCTTTCCTATTAAATTTCTACTCTGATTACACGCATCAATATATTATTCTAACCTCGCGATATTATAATCCAATCCAACTATATTGTGCCATTAGAGACTAAAAAGCGCGCCGAAGGAGCGCGATTCAGGGGTATGCAAGAGAGAGAGAGAGAGAGAGAGAGAGAGAGAGAGAGAGAGAGAGAGAGAGAGAGAGAGAGAGAGAGAGTGATAATAGGAACCAATTGCAACCAATAGGAACGTTTCATCGTTCCTTTTCTTCTCTGGATAATCCAATGAACAATAAAGATATTTACACGGCTTTTACGTTTATTGAAGATCAACGTGAATCTCTTCTAGTTGGTACTCTTCGTCTCTTCTCCAACGGCCGCTGCTGCTGCTGCTGCTATTGGTCAAGCTAATGGGGAATCAAGATGGTGGATATACGAAGGAACGGCCATATTTATTCTTTTGTTTTTTTTTCGGTTACTAACTTGATTATTATTCATTCGTTTTTTTTTTTTTTTTAATACTTCGATAATATCCACCTACACTACCCACCACCCCCATCTCTCTCTCTCAAAAAAAAAAAAAATAGAAAAAAATTAAAATAAAAGAAAGTAAACATAAATCGATCGATCGGTTAAAAAAAAAAAAAAAATAAAAAACAAATAATAAACATGGTCGTCGTCGTCTTTTTCGCGAACGAATTTTTCCGAGTTGCACTCTCAGTCGTTACGCATCGTCGAATCTCTCTCTCTCTTTCTCTGTTTCTTTACCAGCCATTATTGCTTCTTCTTCTTTTTCTTCTTCTTCTTCTTCTTCTTCTTCCTAGCAGCGCGTAACGAGAGATCGTGTTTCCTTTCCGCTCGACGTACTCTCCTGGCTGTGCCACCTTGTTGTCTATAATTCACTTGCCGTGGAATGCAAAATAGGATACTTATTTGCAGTATACATTTTCAATGAGAGAGAGAGAGAGAGAGAGAGATTCGAAATCGTCGTCTCTCTCTCTCTCTCTCTCTCTCCGTCGTCTTCGATATCAGCGAACACACCTGTGCGCTGTGTTTCGCCACCATTTTTCTATTTGCATCATTGTGAATGAACCTTCGAGGATGATCGTTGTTAGAGTTAGTTACCAATTATGCTAGCTGACCAACTAGCTCTAGCTAGCTAGCTAATCTCTCTCTCTCTCTCTCTCTCTCTCTCTTTCTTTCTTTCTGTCCGTCCGTCCGTCCGTCTGTCTGTCTGTCTCGATTGTGTCACGAATCATATCGACGATCGTCGGTGTGTTACGTAAATGGAAGTTACAGAGTCTCTATTTCTATCTCCGTCCATATCTATTTATCCTGTCTCGTTCTATCTCTTTCTTATCCCACTGCGTACGAGGAGGCCCCGTTCATGGATCGTCGTTGTTACTACATACATATATGCATACATACATATATACATACATACATACATACATAAATACATACATACATACATACACCCGTTTTGCCTTACCAGAGGCCATTGCGCGTTGTTAAGTTATTTTCCATGTGTTGATGGTGTGCTCTCTTACGAAATGATGAGAGTGACTACTACCACTACTACTACTACTACTACTACTACTACTACTTGAACGTATATATAAGGGAACACACATAGTAGAGAGAGATACGTATACGTACATAATGTTTTATCTACAATACTGCAATCTTTTTTTTACTTCTTCCAACACGTAGGAATATATATTACATAAGAATCATCGTGGTGTTGCTTTTGAAACGAAACCAGAAAAATATTGGTTGGTTTTTCTTTCGGATCCAACCATGAACCCTTCCTCGGTTTCAGTTGGTACTGTCTTTACAATTATTTTTTTCCTCTCACCTCTTTTTTTTTGTTTTTTTTTTTTTTTCAATTAATTTTCAACGATCATTTACATTGAAATCGTTTTATACATCGACGTGTCAGGAATTAATATAAAATTCACTCGTTCTTAATGACTGTTATTCTAATCACAGATACATATACGGTTGTTAACGTATGTAATCATTCTTGAAGTTAGCTCTTAGGAGGGACGCAGGAGTATATAAAAGGGTTACATTGGAAGTACCATGATGGTACCCGCTTTTTTTGCAGTTTTTTCGCGTCGAACGAAACCGTCAAGTTCGAGTGAAACTCTAACTTTTTTTTCCCCCCTTTTTTTTACTCCTTTTTTTTTTTTTTTACGTGTCCCAGCAACCGGCAATGGTCTATCGACGACGAACCTTATGTGCGCGCTGGTAAAACTCGTCGTAGGACGCGAAGGACTTTGGATGAACGCCAATTTCTCTTTTTTTTCTCCTTCTCTTTTTCTCTTCATATATATATATATATGCATGTGCGCACACACACACACACACACACACATATATATGTATGATTATATATACACACGTATCATACATATGTGCACGCACGTAGTAAGTTTAAATTCAGCGGAGGAGGAATAAAACCCCGTTACATTTACCCGTCTCTTTTTTTTATTGGTTATATATATATATCTCTATCTCTCTCTCTCTCTCTCTCTCTTCGTCCTCAATCATATAAAAAAATAATTCACTTTTTTCCCTTTCCTCCTTCTCCTCTTTATGTACATCTTTTCTTTTTCTCCCCCATCTCTTTTCGCATCCTCATTTATTTGTTCCAATTAGAAACAAGAGCGCCGAACTTTAAGAAAAAAAAAAAAAAAAAAAAAAAAAAAGTAAAGAAAAAAAAAATTGAGCATCCATTTAAAAAGCAAACAACGTACAAAAGAGATAAGTTACGTATGCGTATGGGAAGTTGTCTCACATAGTTTTGTTTTCTTTATTTCTTTATTTTATATCGGTCGGGCCGTATAGAGTATATTAATTCGTACGCATACATACCTACATACGTATTACTCTTACGATAAGATTCTTTTTTTTTAAACATTTACCGTAGATAACACAGATCAGACAACGTAGATAATAATTGTCACCTTGTATATTTTATTGCGTCTGATGGTGCTATTTCTTTTATCTTTTTTTTTTTTTTCTTTTCTCTCTCCTCTTTTGTAATTTATAATTTTTATTTCTATCGTTTTCCTTCGTGTTCTTTTTTTTTTTTTTATTTTTTTCTTTTTTTTTATCTTCTCGAGCGAAACGAAAAGGCAGGTTTTCACGGATACACACGTATACGTACGTACGTAGATCGTTTATTTATTGTATAGCTTAGGCATTGGGAAAGATTAAATAAATTAAATAGGTACATAATATATATATATAGTTTACGTGTAATCGAGTTTTTCATTTTTATTTATAAGAGATATTAGAATTGTGTCTCATATTTTTATGGCTGTCACGAATAAAACGATTGGAATCTTTTAATCGATCAAAACCTACTCCTATTACATATCATCCATCATATACAAATATATGTATATATACAGAGAAATGATCTAAAAAATGTATTACATCGGTAACCCTGAAGATAGGAGAGGGGATGGGGTTTGATCTCCAAGTACACGAGGTTGCGAGAGATCAAAGAACGAGATGGGAAATAATGTCGAGAGGTGGAAAGAAAAAAAGAGAAGGAAAAAAAAGAAGAAAAAAAAAATAATAATAATAAAAGCAAGGAAAAACGGGAAAACACCACCCCGGAGTGGAGTAGTCAGTCTAGGGCATGCTGTGTGCGTTGACGTTGCTCGTATATACTGCGTAGAAAAGGATCGGACAGAGACATAGAGAGGGTGAGAAGGGGTGAGAGAGAGAGAGAGAGAGAGAGAAGAGAGGGAGAGAGAGAGAGAAATGGTATTGCCGGTAGAAGCACGTTGATATGCGCAGTGGTATATTGGTACTGGTGTAGGTAGGGCGAGTGTGTAGTGGTGGGTAGTGATGGGTGACGATGGTGGTGGTAGGATATCATCCCCGTCGAATCGAAGGATGAAGTGTGATTGGGATGGGAAAAGGAAAGAGACGGAGAGAAATAGATATAGAAATGGTAGAAGGGAAGAGAGAGAGGAAGAGGGAGAGAGAGAAGAATTCTAATGGTGGAAGAAGCGGGTGAGCTAGGATATATATATATATGGAGTGAGAGAGAGAGAGAGAGATGAGAAAGATTTGATCGTTTGAAGGGAGGATGAGAGAGGAATTGGAGAAACGAGAAGGGAAGAAGTGGGGGAGGAGGAGGAGAAGAAGAAGAAGAAGAAGAAAGGGTGGAGGGGGAGGATAGTTGAAACGTGCCGCGCGAGGGTGTGAGAATCCATCGAAAAGGAGCTGGAGAGAGAGATAGTCAAAGTAAAAAGGTAGTGGGGGACATGGGGATAGAGGGAGAGAGAGAGAGAGAGAGAGAGAGTAATGGTAAAGAAAAGTAGTAGGAGAGGGATGGTTTGCCGCGTGCGCTGAGCGAGGTTCACAGGCAAAGAGGGTGGGTAGCAGCAGCTCGTAACCCCTATATATTTGTGTGTGTGTGTGTGTGTGTGCGAAACGTTTGGCTTGGATTCGAATCCCGTCGAGGGTTGGTCGAATCGTGAACGGACGGTGGTGAAGATTCGTGGAGGTTGGTGGTGGTGGTTGGTGGTGGTGGTGGTGGTGGTGTTGGTGATGATGGTACTGATGGTGGCGACACTAGCTCCCACTAGAGAATCGGGGGTTACTGCTAGGGATACCCTAGGTCTTCTGTTCCTGCTCTTGCTGCTGGTGCTGTTGCTGTTGCTGCTGCTGCCGATGGTGTGTTCTGGAGCTTTGCTCTGGAAGTGGGTGGAGGTGGAGAGTGATGGTGGTAGTGGTGGTGGTGGTGGTGATGGTGGTGGTGGTGGTGGTGGTGGTAGTAGTAGTAGTAGTAGTAGTAGTGGTGGTGGTGGGTGGCGGGGTTGCGAATCTTTTCTCGACCGCACTCCACCTCACCAACCGTCCGTTAGTCCGTCCATCCCGTCCGATCGAAATAGAACACGGATATCGTGCTCGATCTCCGCTTTAAAGAATTAATGCGTCAAAGTACTTTCCCAGTTTAATGGAAAAGTACATTAGAAAATGGAAGCTTTTCCTTCTCTCTCTCTCTCTCTCACACTCTATCTATCTATCTATCTATCTTTTTATCTCCCTCTATATATCTATATATTTATCTATCTGCCTCCTTTCATTCCTTTGTCGATCGAAAAAATTCATTAATATTATATACGTACATACATACATACATACATACATACATACATATATATATATATATATATAGCTTTTAATTTCTAAATTCGAACATATAACAAAATGGCGCGTGTGTTCGGGTTTTCCGTCGTCTATACTACGGTTCGAATGTATATCATTATCGACCGTGTTAAGTACGAAAAGCCAAGGAGGGAGAAAAAGGGATAACGAGAGAGGCACCGGATAAAATAAAAAAAGAAAGAAAAAAAAAAAGGGTCTTTGTCGAAGGATGAGAAGGAGCAGGAGTAGGAGTAGGAGAAAGAAAGGGAAAGAGAGATAGAGAGAGAGAGAGAGAGAGAGATAGATATAGATAGATAGAGAGAGGGTAAGGACGAGGGAGGGAGATGGAAGAATTAGATTTTTGTTGGGACCGGAGCCGGTCGTGTCCCAGTCTCTTCCCCCAGAGCGACAGCTGGGTCGATATATGGCGACGTTGCCGAGCGTGAACCCTGGAACTCTCTCTCTCTCCTCTCTCTCCTCTCTCTCTCTCTCTCTCTACCTCTCCTCTCCTCTCTCTCTCGTTCGATTCCAGGAAAATCGTTGTCTTCTATGTACTCCGAGTTGCTGTGCTACGCGCATTCGCCAAACGTCCGATACTTTTCCAACGACAATTATGCACGGCAATCTCTCTCTCTCTCTCTCTCTCTCTCTCTCTCTCTCTCTCTCTCTTTCTCCCCCTGTTTCTCTCTCACACACACGTACACACACGTTCAGATGCACGCTTGCGCGCGCGCTCGCTCGCTCGCTCGCATACACATCCCCAGACGAATATACCCACACACACGTATGTATATGTATATATATATATATATACTTAGAGTCCTTTATAACCGAGAAACGTTCGTCTCCTCGACCTTGTATTTATTTACGTATCGAAATACATCGTGGACTACTCTCTCTCTCTCTCTCTCTCTCTCTGCCCTCATCCTTCCTCTCATCCCTTCTCTCCATCACTTCCTCTCTTTGATTTTTTTCCCTCTCTTTTACCTCCCTCCCGCTTCCTTTTCCCCTTTTTCGTCCCTTCAATCTCGCTGGGAATATATATACCCTCACGAATTTACTCGTCATTCTCTCGGTACACACGAATAAGAAAGAACTCTCAAAAGCTTTCTCTCAAGTACCCCATCCCTTCTCCTCTACCCTCTCCTACCTATCTATCTATCTATCTATCTATCTACCTATCCAAATACCTACCTTACTTACCTACCTACCAACCAACCAACCAACCAATCTATCCATCCATCCATCTATCCATCTCTACCATCGAGTACTCGATGAGATCGAGAAACCAAAATAGACATAGTCAATTGCTTTTATCGTCTTCTTCGCCTATTTTAAACTCCAGTTTATTCGACGTGCTTTTTTTTTTTTGTTTGTTTTTATCAATAAGGTTGTGTGTCCCGTTTGAATTTAAATAAAAAAGAAAAGAAGAGAATTATATCTAAAAAAAAAAAAAAAAGAAGAAGAAGAATAGAAAAAAGAGAGAAAGAAAGATGAAATACTATTCTTCGGTGGGGTTTCCTTTTTTGTTTTACCTCCTCCAGAAACGTGTCCCCTCTTAAGACGAGAAAGGGGAGAAAAAAGGGAGGAATGAATGCTGCTGGCGGCCGCTGTTGCTGTTGCTGTTGTTGTGCGGTTTAGATATCGACGACAAAACTTTTCTGAACGATCGTCGATAATGTTGGAACAAGCATCGCGCTTATAGTTGGGTCAAGTGGGCGGGCGAGGAGGGTTTGGGGGGAGGAAGGGGTAGATTGCCATTCCACTCGGTTTTTCCAAGTTTTTTCCCCTGACCGAGAGAGAGAGAGAGAGAGAGAGAGACAGAGAGGGGAAAGAAATAAATAGGAAATACTTTTACTGCCCGTCTCGCTTTATTTCTGGATATAAATGGAGGAAAGAAACGAGAGAAAGAAAGAGAAAGATAAAGAGGGAGAAAGAGGAGGAGGAGAAGAAGAAAAAAAAACAATGAGGTAAACATTTACTTCTGTCGCGTAGGGAAGAGCTATCGTCGTCGTCATCGTGGCAGCAGGTGACCCTCCTCCCCCTCACCCACCCTCGCCCCGATGTGTTTGTCCGTGAAGTTAGCAAGGACAGATATGGTTGGCGATAAATAAATACTTGGCAATGGTTACATACACAAGTCGGTCGGTGTTGTTATACCGTTTCGAATCGAATAAATTCTTTCGTTTAGCCCGAAACGCAGTAGTGGTAGTAGTAGTAGTAGTAGTATTCGGTCTTAACGTTGATATCTCGGTTTAAAGTACGTTGGGAGAAATCGTTCGTGTTGTTTGAATTAAAATTAATTTTTATCTAATAACGACGATACGGAGTAGACAATGTAGAGAGAGTTTTTCTTCTTTCTTTTTCTTTTTAATCGCACGTCCAAGATATCTCGTACCGGTTTATGTCGAGACCAAATATATATATATATATATATATATATATATATATATATATATATATATATATATAAAGGTTAACATTCTCCAAGAGAGACACCTAGAACGTTTTCGACTTGGTGCGCACTTAACCGTATAGTTAGCTTTTCGCGTACGTGTGTACGCGTGTGTGTACGTGTGTGTACGTGTGTATTGTGGATATATGAGATTATCCAAGTACACACGACGTGTCTACTTTGCTCGCGCGCGAGCACACACACGCACACACATATATACACGGTCAATATATTAAAACTCTTTCTCGTCGTCGTTCGATTTTTATTATCGCCGCTTCTACGGAACCATCGACGTTCACATTAAAAAAAAAAAAAGATCTACACTACGTACGCCGTTATTATTCTCTTCCTATTCCGTAATAGTTATTGTCGCGGTGTTATACATTTAAAGATATCAATATATTATATATCAGAAATGGAAGATCACGAAAGAAAAATCATTATTGATTCGTCGTATTTCTATTAAAACAATTTTGTTTTTCCGTGAGATCTCTTTTGTTGAACGCTTCGGTAAAAAGGGAGCCGGCCGATATATAAATGTCGGACGCCATTTTGTCGTGGAGACAATGCTTTTAAAAAATGGCGGCGAGTTTTCGACCGGTCGTACTTGGGAGAGTTATTCAAAATGGCGTCTTCTTACTTATCAACGAATCGTTCCGAGATATCTTTCGGTATGGGGTCCATTTTTTTTTTTTTATATATAGTCAAAAGGGAATAAAGAGAGAGAGAGAGAGAGAGAGAGAGAGAGAGAGGGAGAGAGACTTTTTCGAGCCAAAAAGTAATTATTACGAGAAAGAAATCATTTGGGATGAGCTTGCGATCGAAACTCTCTCGCTGGTAATTATTGTTATTGTTGTTGTTGTTGTTGTTGGTTATAGTTGGTCGCGAAATCTGATGAAAGGAAGAAGGATACAGTGACGCATAGCTTTTGTCGCCTTTCACGCGAATTTCTATGATGATCGTGGCACCATGGTGTTCCGCGAGATTGCACCGTATTGTATTCCACTGGTAAATAAAAGGTGGTATTGTCGATAAAAAAAAGGGGGGGAAAAAAAGAAAAGACAAAAGGGGGAAAGAGAATTCGTGTTCGTCGTGACGTTGACGGGAAGAGGGATGGGGGGGGGTGTCCCATTGAAACCTAGCGTCGTTTCGCATGAGGCGAAACGTTGAATGTTAATTTTTTTTTTTTCTTTTTTTTTTTTTCTTGAATGGCGTAACACGTGCAAATAAATATTTATTCATGTATTCCCTTCCTCTCACCATAAATTCGACGGCTACGAATGAGAGCCAAAAACGATGAATAATATCTTGCGAATGATCATTATTAATAATCGACGCACCTACTCTATTCCGCAGCGTTTATGAAATTTCAAAGGAAAAGAGAATACACGAAGGTTAAGTTTCCGATAAATTATCCTTCGATTTGCTAATTCTTTTCGAGACGCCATTTGTTAATGATGTTGATCTTAGAAATTATCTTGTATAGAGAGAGAGAGAGAGAGAGAGAGAGAGAGAGATAGAGAGAGGGAGCATAGGAGGGATCTGCTGCTTTTAGATTATGTAACACGGCAAAAAGTCACACCGTCGATATAGTCCAAATTGCCAGAACGATCTTTCGACTGAATCGTCGTCACTTTCGTTTCAGGTACGAAGTTAGGTATTTTCTCTCTCTCTCTCTCTCTCTCTCTCTCTCTCTCTCTCTCTCTCTCTCTCTCTCTCTTTCTCGTTCTCTCATTTTTCTTTCTCTTCTCTTTTTACTTCGAAATATCTCGAGGCCATTTTTGTTTAGCCCAATAATCGATTTTAGTTCGAACGTATAGGTATTCCTGGGATCACGTTAAGTTATATATATATATATATATATATATATATATATATATGTATATGTATATATATCCAATACATATTTGCTTTTAGCACAAACTATCGATAATTCTTGTTCGTAGTGTGTTCCACGAGGAAGAGGCACACGCGTATTCGTGTGAAATCGTTATTGCATCTGGCCATGCTCCAAGATCCCCAGGATTCAAGATGTAATTTGTAACTAGAAACGAAATCGGAGATACGTAATACAATTCTAGGAGAGAAAAAGAGATAGAGAGAGAGAGAGAGAGAGAGAGAGACGGAGAAAGAAAAATAGAAAAAATAAAAAGATCGAACAGGATATACGTGTAAATCTTTTTTTAACGTTGACTTTTTATCGCATCATTTCTGACGAAGCAAGAATTTTGGAATAAATTAAAATATTCGAATAGGATTTGAGAAGATATATATCTTCATTGAGCCGTCGTCGAAGTCTCTTCGTTTAGACTTCTTACAAGGTTTTAAAGGCATCCTTTTAAAGCCCTTACTTCACATTGTGTACTATCTTCTTTAATATTTCCAGGCGCGGCCGATATATGGTACTGCGGTGAGAGAGAGAGAGAGAGAGAGAGAGAGAGAGAGAGAGAGAGAGAGAGAGATATGGTCCTGCGAAGAGTGACCCGAACGATATATTCCTTCGTAACTCGTAGAATCCTTTTTTTACTATCTATGATCCACGTGATCCACAATATCCGATAAATATGTAATGCAATAGAATTTCTATAAAAAGAAAAAAAAAAAAAAAGAAAGAAGAAATCAACTTTCGCGCAATTCACATTTATCGAACGAACATCGTGTTACATATACCTACCCTGCGCGTTCGTAACGACGTTTTTACATAAAAAAAAAAAAAAAAAAAGAAAAAAAATAAATAAATAAAAGAAAGAAACAAGACAAATAAACGAACGAACGAACGAACGGGAAACAAAAAAGAAAAAGAAAAAAAATAGAAATTGCAAATTTATTTCTACGATCGCGTGGATTAGACAACGTCCAGGCAAATATTGAGAAGTAATTTTCTAAAGTTAATTGTGCTCATTCCGCGTTTTCATTTAGAGGGTCCCCTTCTAACATTGGCATCAAAACTCGTTGAACAAATAAAAGGGAACGGGGCGGGAAGGGAAGAGAAGGGAAGGGAAGGGAAAGAGAGGAGGAAAGGACCATCGGGTCCCGGTCGGTCGGTCGGTCGATGGTGGTGGTGGTGGTTCTCTGGACAAAATGCTGTGTAAATCGAGTCGATTTTCCCTGGAGGCGAACACGATGGGTGGCAACATACCGGACGTTAAATCTATAGATGATGATGGTGGTGGTGGTGGTGGTGGTGGTGGTGGTGCCTTCGTTTAATGACGACGCTCTATTTTCGTCGGTGCCACTCGAACGTCGCCCTGGTGGTGGCTTCTGTTTTGTCAGTCAACAGGAAGTAATAGAATTTCATTTTCTTCGAGGCGCAGACTGCTCTCTCTCTTTCTCTCTCTCTCCTCTTTACTTTTTCTTTGTCTTTTTCTTTCTTACGAATCCCCTTTGGTACGATTCAATAGAAAATGAAATATAGGTATACCGTGGGAGAATAGGTAGGAAGCCGCGTTGAATATAAGTAAAAATAAAAAAAAAAGGAAATAAAAATAAATAAAAGCAAGCACAGGAGTCAGAGTCACGTAGCAGCCCCCTAGCCTATCGTTTCGTATAACTTCGTACGACTTCGTCTAACTTCGTTGAATTTCGTTAACGAGGAGGCATCCATCTTTATTTTTGATCAGTCCCGATTCAGACGTCGCTGGTTGATCGTGTGTATTTTGCGAAACTACGTCTAATGAACTCGAGAGCGACGTGGAAAAAAATGTAAATTCACCAAATTCGATGGGTAAGTCGATGAAATCGAGAAACTTTGATAATAATACAAACATAAAAGAGCCTTCGTGTTTCGCCTTGGAGAGAATGTAAGCGGAGTTGAAATACCACTAAATCATACGATTCATTGAATAAATCATAGAAAGGAGCATAGATGACCTACACGTTCTCGTTCCACATCGATCTAGAACGTTTTCCAATAAGAAACGACTGGCTCTCTCTCTCTCTCTCTCTCTCTCTCTCTCTCTTTCTCTCTCGTCGTTTTAATAAAGTGGGACGAATGCAAATTCTCTTAGACGAAGAAATAAATCGTCTAAGTATAAACGCCTACAACGCTTGCTTTTCTCGATAACCTAACCTAACCTAACCTTTGCCATATTTCAACGATTATATATATATATATATATACACGTTTCAACATTGAATTTATTGTAGAGGAAAAAAAAAGGTTAAATAGGAAAACAACGAAATAAAGAAGAGGATACGAATATTATTGCGCATATCGGTACGCTCGTCGATAACTGTTTCTTTTTACTCTATATGTATATATATATGTGTATTTATTAACGATGATGCGTACGAAGGGAAATATTTATGACCTTGGTATTAATTATAATGCGAAAAGTTGAACGAATGAAAGAAACGCGAATGCCGGATACTTAGCTAGCTAAGCTAGCTAGCCAACATCCATATATCCATGGCTATTGTTCCATTTTCTAAGCTTGGCAGGTGCCAAGGTGTCGATAGAACAGGTAGAGACGCGCAGAAAAACGGAGGAGAAGAGGAGGGAGGTGAGAGAGAGAGAGAGAGATATAGAAATACACAACTGCACACTCTCATGTTTAGAAACACGATCGCGGAAAAGTATGAGACTCTTCTCTAACGTTATATACCCAAGTACACTCGGTATCAAAAGCCGATTGCCGCCTCGCTTGCACACTTTTTAATACAATTTTTATCTTCTTCTTTCTTTCTTTCTTTCTTTCTTTCTTTCTTTCTTAAAAAAGAAAAGAAAGAAGAAAAAAATCATAAACAGGTTAACCCATTTAACTCCACTCTTTTTATGTCTTTTGAATTCGAGTAAACGTTTTACGATCGTTCGAGAACGTTCAACCCTATCATCTTCATCTTCTTCTTCTTCTTCTTCTTCTTCATCTTCTTCTTTTTCTTCTTCTTCTTCGAGTGCGTGAACAACGATACTTGGAATAAAATATATTACTCTTTAGACGTCGTAAAGAGACTGTAAAATTACTGAACATATATATATATATATATATATATATATATATATATATCTTTTGCAAGCGAGTTTCTGGCGTAACGGTAGATGAAACCGAGGAGGATATTATCATTCCGTTCGTGAAAATATCTAGGCATCTACAATATCGTCGTTCGTAGTAAACTATCGTACGCGTAAATATATACGCGAGTTTTTTAAAGCCACCCCAGCAGGCCCCTCTTCCGAAAACATCGAACAAATATTTATAATAAAATGTAATAAATTAATATACGTCATAAAATGTTGATAACGGATACGCGTATTCCATTAGGAGAGGGGTTTCCAATTTTCATATACATATTATGTATCAAGACAAACGTGTATAATATATATATATATATAATATCGTCGAGTCGAATTGATCGAACAATACGTGGCTGGCGGCTCTGCGAATTATTCTCACTAATTAATTTTACGTTATTCGCCATTTTGTATTCTTACGTATTTACGAACGTCCATTTTTGCCATGTTCCTCCCGAAGGAGAGAACAAATTCGTAATTTTACGCTACGATCGAGAATCGCGATCCGTCCACCAGTGGTTCTCAATCGACCCCCGCAAAAAAAAAAAAAGAAATGTTTCGGCGATGGATATATATATAATAATAATGCCAACGTGGAGAAGAGGTTGTGTGTTCTCAGTCTCGTAGCTTTGCCACGTTGACAGTTCAACGACCTCCATTAAACGAAACCAGCCATGTGCGCCTTGTCAACCTTCCATCTGCGTTCGTGCATACACATATGTGTAGGCTGTGTGTCTGTATCTCTCTCTCTCTCTCTCTCTCTCTCTCTCTCTCTCTCTCTCTCTCTCTCTGTATGCGTGCGCGTGTGCAAGCAAGCGTCTGCTGATGCAGATACACTTTTACGCGCTAAAAATTCACTCGGCTCGGCTCAACTCCGACTCTCACAAAAATATACGTCCCGATGGAAAGATCGAAACATACGTGTTTCTTCGGAATTTTCTTTTGAGCTGGGGAAGTAGGGGAAGAAAAAATAAGATCGAACGAACGTTCCGACTTTTTCTTTGCGACGTGTTATCTCTCAAAGGTGATTCTCAATCGTTCCGTACAAAAAAAAAAAAGAAATATATACACACATATTGGTAAAATTAGTAATAGTCGAACGAAAAGGCGCAATAGACAAACGATGACAAATTTTTCGTTCCACTTGACTCGTCTCCGTCGTTAATATAACGAATGACGATCTCACGAAAGGATCCAAATTGTTTCAAATCTCGTAGAAAAATATACGATTAACAAAAGAATTACTTGTCCACCTCCAACCCAAAAAAAGAGAAATGTTCTACGATCGTAGAAACGTTTTTCTGTCACACGAGTCTTAACAAACGTGACTGCAGTAGTAGATTATATTCGTGTGGACGCATCATCGTATAGCCAGCTCGTGTGTATGTACACAAGTACGTACGTACGTATGTATTGTAATATGTACCTGCAAAAAGGGAGAGAGTCTTCCCGTGGCTGCTGTGCTGCTGCTGTGCTGCTGCTGAGAACGTTTTGCTTAACCGTTTACAGAGTAGGTAGAAGAGAGAGAAGAAGAAGAAGAAGAAGAAGAAGGAAGAATCCATGGCTGGGGCTAAGCGCGGTGAAATCGTTGGGACGGAGAGAGAAGAGGGGGATGGGGAGCTCGAGGAAAAAAAGCATGCTTCTCTTCTATAACCCCTCCTACCCCCGCTGCTACAACCCACACACGTATACACACACCACGCTCGCACACACAACATATCTCTCTCTCTCTCTCTCTCTCTCTCTCTCTTTCTCTTTCTCGTTATAAACCACCAGGAGAGGTTCTCTGTGTCTGCTGCTGCTGCTGTTGGGTCTCTCTTTCTCTCTCTTTCTCTCTCTGGTGCTCTGCCGCTGGGCTGTGCTCTCTGTGCTCTACACACACGGTCTGCACGCGCGCATCACCCAATGGCGTAACTCTTGCGTTATAGGTTATGTTCCCTATGAGAAAACTCCTCGAATTCTTCTCTACGTTCTCGGCTAAGCATTGAAAACCCGTAAGAAGAATAAGAAGAAGTGGAAAACGAAGATAGAGTAGAAAAAGACACGAGATTATTCTCAAACGGTTGCTTTCCCCCTTTCGGAAATGTTTTATCCTCGCACGATATTTTCTTTTTTTTCTTTCTTTTTTTTTTTCTTCATTCCGAACGGGGTGGAGGGTAAAAAAATAAAAGGACTCCGGTTCGGCCTGGATCGTCCTTATTAAATCCCAAATAGTCTCTTGGGATTAGATTTTATAATAAATAAATATTAACACATAGTTGGGAGTTAAAATGTTTTATTATTCTTACGTGTTCTTACATGGACGTTCTATAAATAATAATCAGTTAAGAAACTAGTTATGAATTAGTCAAGAAGTTGTGTATGCAAGCGCGCGCGAGAGAGAGAGAGAGAGAGAGAGAAAGGGAGTCTATATGCTACAGGAGAGAGATATATAAGCAAAGATTACGCGTACGTATTAATAGTATTCGAACGGGGAACGTATTTGAGTGCAGTCTATCTCTCTCACTCTATCTATCTATCTATCTATCTCTCTCTATATATCTCTATCTCTATCTCTATCTCTATCTCTTTCTCTCGTAATAACAAGAATATGTTGTACGTCGGATAGAGAGAGAGAGAGAGAGAGGAGGTTACTGCGCGAAACTCTCCGTGAGGAACCGGTTGCGCGTCGTTTTTACGCCGCCACGCCTTTTATTGTACGTTTTCGTCGCTCTCTCTCTCTCTCTCTCTCTCTCTCTCTCTCTCTCTCTCTCTCTCTCTCTCTCTCCTAGTAGTTCTCTTTTTCTCTCCTTAACTTCTTTGCCTGACACGGAAGGAGGTGAAAAAGAAGAAGAAGAAGAAGAAGGAGGAGGAGGGAAAGGTGGAGGAGGTGGAGGAGAGGGGAGGAAAAAAATGTGCATTGTTAAAAGCGCTGCTACGGTTCCTGTTTACGTGGACTCTACCTGCGCAGACAATGCATAGAAAAGAAAAGAAATTCTCGCTTAACGAGACCTTTTTTACTATTTTTTTTTTTTTTTCTTAAGGCTTTGCAAGCCTAGAAAGAATGATAGAGAAAGAGATAGAGAGAGAGAGAGTGAGGGAGAGAGAGAGAGAGACAAAGATAGATAAGATAGGATAGATGGGAGAGGCCAGCGATCATGCGTTTTTTTGGATGTTACGCCACTGACTAGCATGCTAACTTTTCCTTCCCCCCCTACTCTCTCTTTCTAGTCTTTTCTAACATTTTTATCTATATTCTTCTTATCCTATTTCTTCTTCTTCTTCTTCTTCTGTTGGTAAAACTTTGTCATTTTATGTAGCTTCCTCCAAGTACCAAAGCACACCAAGGTTTTGCATACGTACTTATATATTATATATATAATATATATATATATATATATATATATATATATATATATGCAACGTTACAAAGTATTGTGTAGAGATACAGTGTATACTTTTTCTTTTATATATAATATGTGTGTATGTACGTCCCTCTCTTTTCTCTTTCCCTTCTCTTTTCCTCACTCTGTCTCTTTCTCTATACGCACGAAGAACATAACCTAAAGACTCGAACTGGCTTTCTCCATGCAGAGAGAGAGATAGATAGATAGATAGAGATAGAGAGAGAGAGAGATCCCCAGAAGAAGACACGAGCAAGAATATAGGCGCGGCGGCGATCGTAATATGGACTACCGTTACTTGTATTCTTCTCTCTACCTCCCACTAGATATTCTCTTCGCTTACTATCCCTGTAGTTCGAAAAGTTTCAGCGAATATATAGGCTTACATTTGTTATCGGTATTATACCTTTTATTATCCGTATATGCCACGGGTTCTTTTTCCCTTCTTCTTTTTATGAAAACAGTCGTAGATCGAAAGTCTCCTCGGAGATTATATATTTGAAAAATCAAATCACTCCTTTTCCATGATCTTTATCTTTGTTTTTTTTTTTTTGTTTATCCCCCCTCCCACCAGCAGCAGCAGCAAATTGTGAAACTACGAACTTAGGAACTTTATGCACACCATATATATATATATATATATGAATACAATGATTACAAGAAATTTGCATTAACAATCTCCACTATAATTCGTTAGTTTCTATACGAAACGAATGGCGAGCGCAGGCAGCGTCCATTTTGATTTGCAATGATCGCGGCCATGTTGCGTAAAGATGGCGTGGGACGTACACACAGGTGTTTCTCTAATGTCGTTGCATAGTTAATTATACACACGAAGTATCCATCTACTTGCTATCGGATTAATATCCGAAAATGATCTTTCGTATGTTACGTAAGCGTGAAAGAAGTTTAGGAAGAGGAGAGGAGGAGGAGGAGGAGGAACAGCAGCAGCAGCAAGCAAGCAAGCAGTTTGAAAAATATATATGCTTTGATAAACGATAATCCAGAGAATCCGAGGAAATAAACGGATAAAAAATGAGGTGGAATTAACTTGGTAGGAGGTAACATTTATCGACTATTCATTTCTGTCGATATTCTCTGCAGTACACGTTAATAAAATGTGTCTCTCTCTCTCTCTCTCTCTCTCTTTTGCTCTCTGGCTTTTCATTCTCATCCGGTCTACGTATCTACATTAAAATAACGGCACCTTGGCTACGACAGAGACGGCAATCACCGCTTAACGTGACTCGAGCCTGCGACCTCGAACCCACGCGGCCTCGTAATCGTTGCCTTCTCTCTTCTCCCTCCTTTCGTCCCTTCCCTCTTTCCCTCTCTCTCCCTCTCGTTCTCTCTCTCTCTTTCTGTCTCTCGTATTAATCGGAGGAATAGGAGAACAGAGTTATCATCATAATCGACACTATTGCAAGCACCGGAATAACGTTAACGCGTTGTTGAACGGTGGTTGGACGTTGAAAATTCTTTACGCGTTCATTAAAAGTAAAAGAAAAAAGAAAAAAAAAAAAGACAATCCATAAATTACATCCATCTTTCTATAATGCTTAAAAAAAGGAGGACGCGCGTTAGGCGAGAGAGGTGGTAGAGGTTAGAATAATATATAACGTGTGTGTGAAACAGAAGTCATTAGCGCGAATTGTTTTCAAAGAAGACATTAGGATAAGGAAAAAAGAAAAAAGGGTGCCGTTGCATATTGATAAGAGGAGTATGTGTGTATGTATTCGAACGTCGCTCGTATTATATTTTTCCGTAAGGTAAGCTTATTATTTCGCGAACGTAGGCCACGTACATACGTACATACATATACACAGTCTCTCTTTCTCTCTCTCTCGCGAACGAAGGAACGGTAAACTTTCAAAGATGGCTTACGCAATTCCGCGCGTATGCACTAAACGCAGAATTAAACACATCGTCGTGTGTAAATATGCCGTCACCTCGTCGTCGTCGTTGTTTTTCTTCTTCTTTTTTTTTTTTTTTTTTGCAACGTTAACCTGTTAACAACTTACTTATGTATTTACGTAGTTACAAACTTGATTTCGTCAAATGATATATATATATATATATCGGTATTTCAACCTGACCAATCACTTTTCACGTAGAAACGACACGTACGTGTTATTGTCGTATGTAAGCAACCTAACCTAAAAGTATAAGCGGAAGAGATATAAAGAAGAAGGAGAAGGAGAGGAGGAAGAGGAAGAAGAAGGAAAAAGAAAAAAGAAACGTAACGTTAATAAAATTTAAACTTACAAGAGATACAAAAAGGAAAACACCACGCGACACTGCGTTACGACAACGACTATGGGTTAGTCATGCTAGAGGAGAGAAGGGAAGAAAGAGGAGAGAAGGCTAGTGAAAAAAGAAGAGGAAAAGAGGAGGAGGAGGAGGAGGAGGAGGCGGCGGTTCGCGAACGTGTGTGTCCATCCCGCAATTGCAGGAAGTTCCTTTCCTGCCGTACCATAATAATATCGCCATCTTCTCGCGCGATAAGGATTCGCATTAGACCGACGAACACTAAACTAACCTCTCCAAGTTTTACTAGCCTCGATTCTTCTTCTTCCTATTCTTTTTCTTCTACTATTTAAAATGTCTATTAAATTAGAGAATTTTATGTATCACAATACTACGATATAACAGCGATCATTCATATATATATATATATATATATATATATATATATATATTATACACACATACACACGCGAGGTATTCCAAGATTTATATATATTTCTCCTTTGGACACTTCGATCTGAAAGTGGAATTTCAGAGAAAGAGAAAGAGAGAGAGAGAGAGAGAGAGAGAGAGAGAGAGAGAGAGAGAGAGAGAGAGAGAGAGAGAGAGAGAGAGAGAGAGAGAGAGAGAGAGAGAGAGAGAGAGATAGAAAAAAAACGAAATAGTAGAAAATCCTTAGAAAAGAGATAGAAAGAGGAAGAAGAAGAAGAAGAAGAAAAAGAAGAAGGGGACGGTGGGATTGGTAAAGGTGTGTTTTTCTTCCATCGGGAGAGAATTTTGCGCTGGCTTAGCACACAACAGAAAGAAAGAGAAAGAAGAAGAGACAGAGACAGAGATCACCTTTCCCCTCTCCCGTTCCCTCTTCTCTACCTCCTCCTCCTCTTCCTCCTCCTCCTCCTCCTCCTCGTCGTCGTCGTCTTTCGTACGACGTCGCGGCGATGTTAGGAATCGCTCTCTCGGTTTGCCCTAGTACGTACGATGACGAAGAGACGAGAGAGAAGCTTGGCGATGTGCAGAGAAGAGAGGAGTGGAGAGGAGAGGGTTAGAGAAGGGTGCGGGAGGAGGGAGTACGGCGAGTGGAGCGACGCGATAGTATGTGTGTGTGTTTGTATATGTGCGCCGGTTGATAGCAGTGCAGTAACGGTGTAATGGTAGTAGTGTAGTAGTAGTAGTAGTAGGTGGGATATTTTGATGGTGGAGGGGAATGAGGGAATGAGAGAGAGAGCGAGCGAGCGAGCAACTAAAGTGGGGATTTAGGAGAGGAAGGGATATAGCAGGGCGTCAGCTGCGTAGTGCCGCGCGGGATAGACGGACGGACGGACGGACGGACTGTGGGAGGGTGGGAGGAGGGAAAGAGAGGGTAGACGGCAACGGTGGAGCCCCCAAGTTGGTAGAAGAGAGAAGGTGGGGGGGTAGGAGAGCTTGGAACGAGGAGAGCGCTGAGTCATAGCGCGCTGTGTTGCCACCTCCTCGGCTGGCCTCGTTGAGTGAGGCGCCCACCATCACCACCACCACCACCACACCGTGTCGCTCTCTCGCTGCTGCTGCTGCT
>OU964977.1:5141583-5169083 GCA_918808275.2 Dolichovespula sylvestris
AAGAGAGAGAAAGAGAAAAAAACAGCAGCAGTCTGTATCAGCAGCAATATTAGCGCAGTAGTAATAGCAACAAACAACAGGAACAACTACAACACAACAACAACAACAACAACAACAACAACAGTAGCAGCAGCACTGTGGAGAGTTTTGAACGTCGTTCGATCGTCGTCCTCGTCGTCGTAGCCAATGGCCCTTAACAAAATTCCAGGCATTACTTCCCCCGCATTCTCTCCCCTATTTTCTCCGCACCCCCGTTAATAATCATCACATCTCCCCCTTATTTTCGAAAACACGATCGAAGGGGAGCCTAAATATCCTCTCTCTTTTCTCGATCGGAAAAAGGAAGGGAATGTGTTTGGAGTCGAATGACGAAGAGGAGGAAGGGGATAATCGTTTCTTTTATTTCGTTTTGATCTCTCCAACGCACACTCCTACTACTACTACTACTGCATACATGTCACACACGGATTTTGAACTATCGATTCGAGGTCCCCACCCCCTCTCTCTCTCTCTGTTTGTAGGCATTAACTCACGAACAAGAAGTATATATATATATATATGATGTATATGCACCCCTAAAGAGTACGTTGTTCGTTTTCTTTATCTTATTTATATCAGTTAAACGTAGGCATTTTTCAAGACAAGTTCGTTGTTCTTCGATAGAATAGAGAGAGAGATAGAGAGAGAGAGAAAGATCTCTTTTCTTGGACGTTTTATATTACTATTATTATTATTATTATTATTATTAACAGATTTTTCTAATCGATTAATGCAGCGAACGGTAGGAACACAATTTCGCTGTGTTCTTCCTCTCTTCTTCGTTCTTCCAAAAAAAAAAAAAAAAAAAAGGGATATATATATTATGAAAATGAGAGACAGAGAAAGATCTGTGATATTCCTGTGATGTTTTTTTTGTTTTCCTTTTAATTAAATCCTCTCTCTCTCTATTCTTTTTTTTTTTTTCCTTTTTTCTAGAGAATCGTCTATTTCCCTCTTTTCTCTATAACCGCGTAGTGGTAGTCGGTGGTGGTGGTCGGTCGTCGTTAAGCCGAACACGCAGAGAGAAACTTGCGACGCAACGACGTAATTGCGCATCGGCCCATCTGCGAATCGGATCACACGCTTTAGCGAGGAACCACGCCCCACGATGTTCGATCATTAACAACGGACTTCCGAGATATACGAACGAGAGAGAGAGAGATAGAGATAGAGATAAAGAGAGAGAGAGAGAGAGATAAAAAAGAAAATATAAAGAAAAAAATAAATTGAGAAAAAGATTGCGGAACCACCCCTCGGCACTGTTTATCCCGGTGTCGAGAACTCGTAGCTCGAATGATCCCCCTTTTTTCTTTAAAAAGAAAAAAAAATGAAAAGAAAATCTTCATTACGAAATAGCAGAGAGAGGGATGCGTGCATAGACGAAAGTAACAAAATGAATAGAAAAGGAGGGGGGGGGAGAGAAAAATGCACCATACTCTTTTGATTCTGTTTTTTAGAACCCTAGAGAAAATGATCTCTCTCTCTCTCTCTCTCTCTGTTTCTTTCTTTCTTTCTTTCTTTACGAACGTTGAAATAATCCGAATGCGTGTGTTGCGTTTTATCTCGCGAATCTTCTTCCCCCTCTTCACGCGACCCTCTTCCATCCAACAAGGCATATGTTCTCCTCCTTTTCTATCCCTCTCTCTCTCTCTCTCTCTCTCTCCTCATTAATCCCTTTTCTCTTTCTCTCTCTCTCTCTCTCTCTTTAAATCTTTTCTTGCAATCGAGAAGAACAAAACGCAAGAAAAAAATCCCCGCAGTGAAGACGAATTTCGACGGACTTCGTTTTTTTCCCTTTTTCTTTTTATAAATCATGATACTGCTGCGGTAATAATATCATCGATGCTTCGAAAAAAAAAAAAAGAAGGAAAGAAAATTACGGATAATATAATATCTTCTTCTTGCGTTGTCGTCGTCGTCGATTGTCGCTGTAGCAGTTGGTGGTAGTAGTAGTAGTGGAGTAGTAGTAGTTGTGCTGTTGTTGTTGTTGTTGTTGTTGGTTGTTGTCAAAGGGGGAAAAAAAATATATCGGAAGTTTTACTCGATCGAATGAATCGGTTTCTTTCTTTTTTTTTTTTTATATTTTTTTTTTAATATTTTTTTTTTAAATAGAGCGAACAGTGAGAGAGGAGTACGTGCAACTCGCGCGAGATCGGCCGATCGACTCGCCGAGAGAAAAGTCCGAGCCTTCGACGTTCCTGCGTCTGCGCGTCCGCTCTCTTCTCTTACAGTTCGACCAATCACCGTCGCTCTTTCATCCTCTTATCGACGATTATCCCCACTACTTACGCAGAACCTGCTTCTTCCCCAACCCTACCCCACCTCCTCCCACCGCACCCCAATCTCTCCCCTTATTTCTGCGTCGAGGGAACTACGCCGTCATTCTCTCGTTCGTCTTCTTCCTCCACCTCCAACTCCACCTCCACCTCTTCTTCCTTTCCCATTCTCTTTCTCTACTACCTCGTCGTCGTCGTCGTCGTCGTCGTCGTCATCATCGATGGACGGACGGTTATAACCATACTCGCGTATTATTCTCACCGAGAGAGAGCCAACCTTCTTCTTCTTCTACCTACCTACCTACCTACCTATCTACCTCTACCTCTTTCTACCAACTCTCTTTTCCGTTTTTTATTTTCGTTTTTTTTTTTCTCATTTTTATACAAGATACAATATTCCGCGAGCTCTCTTTGGAGGAATACAATCATAAGAAAGAGGGAAAATAAAAAGGAAAAACTGTCTGGAAGGAAGGTACACCCCGTCGTCGTTGTCGTCGTCGTCGTCGTCGTCGTCGGTGACTAAACGTTAATGGCGGGTAACCTTTACCGACGCCATTTTCTGCCCCTCTCTCTCTCTCTCTCTCCATACTCTCTTACATATAACCTCTTTTTGAAGTAGTCTCTTTTGCTCGAATATACATACACATATATAAATATCCCCTCGAGCATTTCGATATACTTCCTCCTTCTTCCGTACGCACGTTCAACTCGGTAAAATACATAAAATATATATATATATTTATATATATATACGTATCAGTTTATCTTCTTTCTACGGATCGAGGGAAAGGCTGTGTGGTGCCGTCATGGCCGCCGCCGTCGCCGTCGCTCTGCAAAAACATCCGCAAGGGCTTTTATCCGTACGGATCTGAATGCGCCGCCGGAGGAAGACTTCGATCGAGGTCTCTCTCTCTCGTCTCTCGGTGTCTCCTTTCTCCCCTTACACCTCCTCACCCTTCTTCATTCCTCCTCCTCCTCCTCCTCCTCCTCCACTACCACCCCTGGGCTTCTTTCAGCCGCGCGCAAATGCTTTTGCGCGCGTGCGCTCTCTCTCTCTCTCTCTCTCTTCCTCTTCCTCCTACCTCTCTCCACCATTTCCATCTCTACCACTACCACTATCACTCCCTCCTCTTTCTCTCCTTCTTTGCCATCTCTCTCTCTCTCTCTCTCTCTCTCTCTCTTTTACCCTCTCCTAACCTCTATCCGTCTTTCTCTACCTTCGACTTAATTTCCTCAGCTCTCTCGTCGTGTCGGGTATCGCGAGAGGTTTCTCTACGGGCAGAGAGAGAGAGAGAGAGAGAGAGAGAGGATTACAGGGTCTCCTCCCTTCTTCGAAATCCCAAACGATCTCTCTCTCTCTCTCTCTCTCTCCTTTCAACGAGGATCCTTCTGCGCTGTTGCCGTTCCCCGAGACCAGAGAGTATTATACCCCCTGTCTCCAACGTTGCCAACTCCTCTCGTGTACTCTCGTCATCGTCGTCGTCTTCTTCGTATCTTCTTCTCTACTCCCGTGGAAACGCTCCACGGATCTTTGCCTGCTTGCCTTTTACCTACCTTCCCTGTTTCTTTCCTTGCTTGCTTGCTTGTTTGTTTGCCTGTCTGCCTACCTACCTACCTACCTACCTACCTACCTACCTACACACCTACCTACCCTGGTTACCTGTCTCTGTACCTGCTTTCTTCTTTCTTTCCATTCTTTTTTCTTTTCTTTTCTTTGCCTACTTTTATTTCGTTCGATGCTGAAATATTGATGCTACATATTTGTAGAAAAACATCTCTCTCTTTCTCTTTCTCTCTCTCTCCCTCTCCCTCTACACGCCCCCCCAAAGCCCTGTTTATTTTCATTCCTTTGAACTTTTACGTTGGAATATACATGCCGCTTCTCAACTCTCGTACGATGACTCAACCGATGATCGCCGTATATATCCGTCGGAAGAGGAACAACATTTCCTTTCCTATCTTCCATCGCTCCTCTCCACCCCAACACCCTTATCCAATTCCTACCCCTCTTCCCACACACCTATCCCTCACTCTCGCTAATCGCTATCACCGAACTATATGCGACGTAAAATAAGTTTCTTTCGATTAACATGCAAATCGCCGATTCCTTCTCCTTCTTTTCCTTTTTCTTCTTCATCTTCTTCTTCTTCTTCTTCTTCTTGTTAGATTATTTAACGATGGGACGGGGAATCGTTTGGAACGGGGTCTTTTAGTACGGGGGAGGAAGATTTTAAAGACGTACGAGGAATACTGTAAACGCCATTTGCCCTTTTCGTTCTAACGGGAGAGAATTTGATCGATCAAAACGATTGTTTACGGTGAGGAAGAGATCTCTTATCGACGATCGATCGAACGAACGAACGAACGAGTTTTTGTCTTTTGGGTGGGAAGAAAATAAAAGAAAGTGAATATCATTTATTCGTTGAAAACGATTGCAGTGAACGATAATAAATGGGAATGTCATATTGATATCGTGTTTCTCTTATTTTTTTTTACACAGGTATGGACGCGTGCAGAGCGTCAAGCTGCTGCCGCGGGGCGAGGTGTGCCCTGTGGACGGAGGTTCCGGTGGTTCCCTCGGGGAGGGCAACGAGGGTGGTTCCGGTTCCGGTTCCGGCAGCGGGGGCGGCGGCGGCAGCGGGGGCGGCGGTTCCTCGATTAACACCGGGGGCGCCTCCGCGACGGTGGCGTTCATGGATATCAAGTCCGCAGCGAAGGCTCACGCGACTGAGCACACTTTGGACGAACGAGCCCTTACGACACAGTACTACGAGCCCCAGCATCTTCAACATAGATTTCCCACGCACGGGTGAGATATATATATATATATATCTATTTATATATTTGTGTGTGTGTGTGTGTGCGCGCGCCGAGATCTTGTTTATTTCTTTATTATTATTATTATTTTTTTATTTTCTAAACCGTGCCGCAAATAAAACCCCCGTAAACCATGGCCTATATAACCTATCCACGGGTTATAACCCGATAAGGGACGGAGACGCATATGCCTAGATTTTTTACTCATTTTATTTAATTCAACGGGCAACTACTACTACTACTACTACTACTACTACTACTCCGTCGACAAACACGAATGCGGGATAAGAATTTTTAATCCTCCTTGATAATGATCATCCAGGGATGATTCATAAATGATCGCAACGTGTCATCGTAACCAAACGTAGAGATAAGAATCGATCGATAATGGTGAACGTTAAAACCTTAACGGCCGATGATTGTCTTGTCTTCTCTCTCTCTCTCTCTCTTTCCTATCGTTTTGTTAAACGTGTTCCTTGCGACGAGTACTCCGCGATGATAACGATATTTTTGTACATTTCGAATTAGCTCGTGTGCGTGGATGTGTGTACACGTCCCCTCTCGGTATATATATATATATATATATATATATGCGCGCGTGTGTATGTATGTATGTGTAAAAGATCACTTTATGATGAGTCACGTCGTAGGGAATCGATTAAATCGCGCGTTATACCGGAAGAAGGTAAAACGACATTGAGATGTCATTACACGTGTTAGGTGTCTCTTCGTTTTCTTTTTTTTTTCTTTCTTTTGTTGTTCATTTTTTTTCTCTCTTTTTTTTTTTTCGTTGTCGTGGTCGTCGTATGGTCTTTGCCCACCCCTCCCATTCCCCATCCCATTAAGTATATATACACTACTACTTCCTTATTATATTCTTAATCCTCGATCTAATTATACCGAATAATATACCTTGGTGGGACTGGTGGACAACCCGTATAATGTATACGAGATATATGATGACTATTGAATATTATAATATGATATCGCAATAGTAGGGATGTGTAAAGAAATACAAGTGGGATAAAAAAAGGAAAGGAAGAAGGAATTTGTAGTGAAAAAAACTCTGTGTCGTCTATTCGACACAACGCCGGTGGCTTTACCCAATGGATGCAGTGTTGGATTACAGTGAATTTGGATTAAATACAAGTGCCAAGTGTCTTCGTCTTCGTCATCTTCGTCGTTTGCAAGACGGTGCATCGTATTTATTGGAAAGCAAGTACGAATTGTTGTTATCGAGAAGGAGATAAATTATCGTGGATAATTGTATTCAACCTTTTCCAACATTTAATCCTCCTCCTCCCCCCCCCTATCAGGACCATACGGGCAGCTCTATATATATATTATACATATACGTATGTGTAATAAAATTAATGAGAAAAACGTTGAGACATCTTTTTAGGTGATGGATAGATAAAAAATGTCGTTAGTCTCATTGTTCTTTTTTTTTTTTTTTTCGTTTTATTACGACGATGATATTTGTAACATACACGAGAGAACGGGAATTTCATATTATATTCTTATGGATTAAAAGATATATTGATCGAAAGATATTATCGATTGAAAGATACATCGATCGAGTTTCGTCGAATTCGATAAAAATAAATATGGCGTCTTTCTTTCTCTTTAGAACTGCGTCGCGTACACAACACCACGACACGACACAACGCCGGCAACCAAATCGATTTCTCATGAAAGTGTATTTCCTGGAAAAATTGTAGCTTTCAACTTTAATATCATCGACGATCATAATCGTCGTCGACGTCGTCTTCGTCGTTATAACCCGACGAGCAAATGAATTTCATTATCGTGTTTTTTCTTTTCTTTTCTTTTTTTTTTTTTTTTTTAACCTCGGCCCGAGTTATTATTACCATTATATATCTTCTTTCTACGGTGGAAATTTCAACGTTCGTTTGTCTTACCTTACCATCTCTTTATATATATATATATATAATATAGACATAAATACTGCGATATTTTTCCTAATGGTTATATACCACGTCATTGCTGTACGTAATTAATAAAAGCCTTTCTTCTTTTATTAATTACCTCTACTCGCATAAATGATTAATTTATTTCTTTCTTTGTCGTCTTTTTTCCTTTTTTTTTTTTTTTAGACACCTACGTAGTTTCTCCCATATTTCCCCCACTGTCATTGGACTAGCGTTTAAAATATATATATATATATATATATATATATATATATATATATATTTGCGGTAAGATCCGAGTTTTAAAAAACGTTTTCTCTTTCTTTTCTTTTACTTCTTCTTCTTTTTCTTCTTCTTCCTTTTGTGCGCGCGGAATAATTAATTCGTATAAGAGAACAAGCGAGAGAGAGAGAGAGAGAGAGAGCTAGTTAGAAGAAGTCTCGCATAGAGATTAGTCGGAGATCTTATAATATCTTCTAACCGAATGGAAGGAAGGGAGGAAAGTGAAGGGAAGGGAAGGGTAAAAAGGGTAGGAAAGGGTAGAAAGGGAAGGTAGAGGTGGGAGAGCGAGGGGAAAGAAACATACTTGGGTTATTGCACGTACTTAGGAATGTCTCGCCGAAGTGTAGTAATGGCGGTTGCATTTCCATGAAAAGTTAGACGACCGTGACGATTTCGAAGACACGACTACTACGACTACGACGATGATGATGACGACGACCGACGGACGGACGGACGGACGGACGGACGGGGTTATTGTCGAAGAAAATGACGACGAAGAAGGCGACGTTGCCAGGCGTTTCGTCGTCGAGTGACGGTACGTCGAAGCGTGACGACGAGGGAGAGGGCGTACGACGTTATGGTGGATGCTCGGGGGGTCCGGTGGGAAGAGTTGGTGGAGAGGGAGGAGAGAGAGAGAGAGAGAGAAGGTTGAGGTGGAGGGGATGAAAGGCTCTTAACCGTCAGTGCCGTAGTTAGGAATGTACGAGCCCTCTCTCTCTCCCTCCCTCTCTCTTTCGCTCTTTTTATTTACGGAATACGTAGGTCTCTCTCTCTCTCTGTTTATTCTTTCAAGAGACATTCGAACTTTGATCGGTAACGTAATCATTGGTGATTCGTGCAAACTTCGCTAAAGCAGGGGGATGACGTCATTGTTTAATATTTATCACCGCATTCAAGGTTTACAATCTACTTATGAATCAGACGTTTATAAATATATATATATATATATATATAATGGCTTATCATTTCTCTGTAAAGGCATCATCGATAGCTCGATGAAATTATTTCCATATAATACGAGATAGAGTTTAAAGCGAAACGTATTATAAAAGGAGGAGGAGGAGGAAGAGGAGGATGATCAGGTGATGATGGACGAGGATGAGGAGGTGGTGATGGTGGTGGTGGTACACGTTCGTGAAAGGTGGAGAAGGAGAACGATCATAGCAGTAGTAGTAATAGTTGTGTAGTAGCGGCGTTTGTGTGTGTATAGGTTGAAAGAGAGAAACTTGGCGGCTATAGATAAAATAAGGCGTTAGACTAATTTGTCGTGACCCTGCCGCGCGCGCTACCTCTTTCTTTCATCGAGAATGCGCATGCGCTAAGAGAGAGAGAGAGAGAGAGAGAGAGAGGGTATGCCGATACGACTCTAGAAATATCTTATCGAGTATATTATTGCGGCCCATACCGTGCATGCCAAACAATTCACGACACATGCAAGAAGGAGCTACGATTAACCCCTTGCCCTCCCCTTTCCCTCCCCTGACCCGTTCGACCGCCCTCCCGCCCTCTCGCCCTCTCTATAATACTGCATCGAACATAGAGACGCGCATACGCGCGTACGATATATGGCGATTAGAATGTACCTTTTCTTTTTTTTCTAGGAGGATTTTTATTTTTTTTTAATTTTTTTTTTTTTTGGGGGGTGGGTGATATTTCGGATTCGATCGAGAAATTATTACATCTTTGAGATCGGAAAGTAGTAATAATTATTTTTTCAACGGTTGCGTTTCTTTCAACGATTTTGTTTGTTTTTTGTTTTCTTTTCTCAATGCGGGGATGATCTTGACGCGGGATAATAACGAAATTTGTTAAGAGAATTCTTTGAGGTTATGGAGGGAGTAGCAGTCGGCCAAGGGTATACGATCGTAGAACTCGTTTTTTTTCCCCTTGACCAAGCCCTTTCTATCTTTCCCTTCACCCTCTCACACCTCCCGTAGCCCCCAATCTCGCGTTCTCTCCTTCACAAATCGCAACAAACACATCGATAGCCTTCTTTTGAATAACGCGCGAGCGTCTCTCCCCGGTGATGATGATGATGATGATGATGATGATGATGATGATTGGTCGGAGAGAGAGACAGAGAGAGTAGCCGCAGGATGGAGAGAAAAGAACCGTTTCGAAATCTCCTCCTCCTCATCCTCCTTTCTTGGGGGCTTTCCACATCCGTGTCACGATTTGGATTCTTATATTCTCTCTTTGGCGTGACCGACGACGTGACACGCGCAAAAGTTTTTTGTGTCCTTCGGGCGTTTGGATTTTACAATGAAGAACTTGTCCCATCGCGGATATCCTCCTCCTCCTCCTCCTCCTCCTCCTCCTCCTCCTCCTCCTCCTCGTCCTCCTCCTCCTTGATGCGCGCATAGCCAACGGATAATCTCAGGCGGATGATCTTTTTTTTTTCCTTTTCCTTTTCCTTCGAACATGACTCGCATCTCGCATCGACGACCATCATCTTTTCTTCTTTCTTTCCTTCTTTTCTTTTTTCTATTTTTATTTTTATTTTTATAGTTGACGAGGTTACGTTCGTCGTACGCGCGTGGTGTGTTGGCTCTTGCATACTGAAATATGGTATATATATGCTTGTAGAAGATGAAGGTTAAAAATGCATATGGGCAAATTCGTTTGGGCGCGATATAAACGTCATGAGCAGCGGTAGGAGGGGATGGATGGGGAAAAAAACACTTGGCATCGCGATCACGTGAACACTCAAACACTTAGGCATAACGATCACGTTCATCCGAGCGAGAGCGAGCAAGAAAGAAAGAGGAGGCAAGATGAATATAATACCTCTAGGATCTTGAGGGTAGACTTAAGTTCGACTTGGTATGTTTCAGAAGTTCGGAGGATCATGGCCCGAGTGTCGGCGTCGGTGCCGGAGGCGGAGGTGGAGGAGTCGTCGGTGGTGTCGGGGGTGGTGGTGTTGTCGGGGTCGTCGGAGGAGGTAGCGGCGGGGGTGGTATCGTCGGATCTGGTGTCGGGGGCGGCGGCGTCGTCGTCGGCGGAGTCGGTGGAGTCGTCGTTGGAGGAGGAGGAGGAGGAGGAGGAGGAGGAGGAGGAGGAGGAGGAGGAGGAGGAGGAGGCAGTGGTGGTAACGCAATTGGCGTTGTCGGCGGCGTCGGCGGCGGCGGTGGCAGTGGCAGCGGGGGCGGCATTGGCGTCGGCGTCGGCGGCAGCGTCGTTGTCGGTGGCGGTGGCAGCGAGAGTGGCTTCGTCGTCGAGTCGTCGAGAGGTTCACACGGTGGTTCCCATGGGGGTTTCTACGGCGTCGTCGTCGGCGGCGTCGTCGGCGTCGGCGTCGGTGTCGGCGGCGGTGTCGGCGGCGGCGGCGGCGGCGGCGGCGGCGGTGGCGGCGGCGGCAGCGGTGGAGGCGGCGGCGGTGGAGGAGGAGGAGGAGGAGGTGGCAGCAACGCCGGTAGCGGTGGCGGCATCGGCAGCACCGGAAGCGGCGGCGGCGGTGGCGGCGGTGGCGGCGTCGGCGGCGGCGTCGGCGTCGGCGTCGGCGTCAGCGTCGGCGGCGGCGGCGGCAGCGTCGTCGTCGTTCAAGGCCATCCAGCGGATCCTAACAGCGGTGATCCTGGTGGCTATATACCACGTGGACGTCCACCACCTGGTAGCTCTTACCACGTGACGTCGAGCAGGGCGAGGGATCGGCTTTACCCGAGGACAGGCCCTTACGGCTCCGGGCCGCCACCCCCGCCCCATTTAGATCGTCATCGGGCACCGTCTTCCTGGTCCTCTGCCTACGAGTCGACGACTTCGTCGAGATACAGTAACGCGCCACCACCACCCTCGCCGGCTACCAATGATTCCTACCAGGATGAGCCAGGTAAAATATATGTGTATTATATATTATATATCGATCGAATATTATTAACTCGACGACGTTTATCGTATCCGTTTATTATTTGTCCAATATCCTCTCTTATCGCGATATGGTGAAACAGGAGGCGGCGGCGGCGGCGGTGGCGGCGGCGGCGGCGGAGGAGGAGGAGGAGGAGGAGGAGGAGGAGGAGGAGGAGGAGGAGGAGGAGGTGGTAGCAGCAGCAGCAGCGTCCACCGGCAACACAAGAAGCAACGTAGAAAATCTCGAAGCGGTAGTAGCTCGCCGAGCGGTAGCAGTCGTTCAGGTAGCAGCAGTAGTAGCCGAAGCGGGAGTTCCGCGGGTAGCACGTCCAACGCTAGCACGTCGCCAGGTAGTTCGCCGCATCGCGCTGGAAATGCCGTTGCGGTCAGCGAAGATCGCAGGCCATTGGCGATCTGCGTACGGAACCTCCCTGCTCGTAGCAGCGACACTTCCCTCAAGGATGGCCTTTTCCATGAGTATAAAAAGCATGGGAAGGTCACGTGGGTGAAGGTAGTCGGTGCAGCGGGCGACAGATACGCTCTGGTCTGCTTCAAGAAACCCGAGGACGTTGAGAAAGCCCTTGAAGTATCTCATGACAAACTATTCTTCGGTTGCAAGATCGAAGTTGCGCCTTATCAAGGATACGACGTCGAGGATAACGAGTTCAGGCCGTACGAGGCCGAACTAGACGAGTATCATCCCAAAGCAACTAGGACGCTCTTTATTGGGAATCTCGAGAAAGATGTTACCGCGTCCGAACTCAGGAAACACTTTGAGCCTTTTGGCGAAATAATAGTAAGTCTTAGGAGGATCAATGATCGGACATATCGCCGCATCGTTTAACTTTTCGTTATTATTCTTAGAGTTGTGCCTTATTTATTAACGTACGTATACGTAACTTTTTGCGTTTGCCTTCTTAGGAAATTGACATAAAAAAGCAAGGCGCCGTTTCGAGCTATGCATTTTGTCAGTATTCGGATATCGGTAGCGTCGTTAAGGCCATGAGATCTATGGATGGCGAACACCTAGGTGCGAATCGTATCAAACTTGGCTTTGGCAAATCTATGCCCACCTCCTGCGTCTGGGTGGATGGTATAGGAGGTAAAATTCATATTATTTTGCATCTTAAATGCGATCTCTCGTTTTGCAATATAATAAAATAAGCGTCAATCAAGAGGATAAACGATCAAAATGAATAACGATGGTGTGTTTGCCTGTGCGTCCGTTTTTTTCGTAGATTGCATGTCAGAAAAATACTTAAACATGCAGTTCCATCAGTTCGGTCCAATAACGCAAGTCGTGGTGGATCGTGAACGTGGCCACGCGTTAGTCTTCTTCGAACAAATAAGCTGCGCCCAGGCTGCCGTGAAGGAAATGAGAGGAGCCGCTCTTCGTGGACGTCGTCTCCAAGTTGATTTCGCGTCCAGGGAATGCCAGGAAACGTTTTACGAACATCTGGAAAGACAAGGAGTTGCTGGTGAAAAACCATGGGACACCAGGCCTTCGCCGGCGCCAACCTTCGATGTTGCGTATGTATAATTATATATTATATATATATTTTTTTTTTTTATAGGCGCGCGCCTATTTATAATATATATATATAGACACACACACACACAAATAATATTGCATATAAGATTAAAATTTAAAAGACTCGAATCGTTAAAAGAAAATTACTTGGATTATAATGCGTTTATCGTCTAATGTGAAAAATTGTTCACAAATATTGTTTTACAATGTACAATTAATGATAACTGATGTTTTATGCATATATTATATCTAGCTTTTAAGTATCATCGTTACCTCCAAATAAAGAGCACAAAGTAGAATTCACGCGTTACTGAAAGGATTCATTACAGGAGGGAGCGTAGCAGCTTTGAATCAGCAGTTACAGTGTCAAATTCGGGCGGTCGATTTACGCGTTACGATACACCCCCAAGATCAAGGACAACCAGTAGTTACTCTCGTACTTCCGGCGGTGGTAGCACCCCAGGGGCCAGTCCTGCTCATCCAACGGCGATGTCGCGTAGCAGCAGGCGTTCCTATCAAGATTCTTATTACGACGGCGACTACAACGACCCAACGCCACGTAGATTTCGAAGTTACGACGAGTTCAGCCAGGGAAGCGGAGCGAGCCACGACGATTATCAGAGCAGCGTTCTCAGCGACGGTAAATTGAACGACGATGATTGTCCACCACCACCCCCATCGTCTCGACGACATGCCGTCCAGAGTGTCGTTACAAGCGTCGATCCACCGGTTCCACCTCCGCCTATTTTACCACCGCCCGACATCAGGCATCTTCAAAAAGAGCGAGTCCATTTGTTGGAACAGCTCGAGGAGTGTCACAGTAGCGGGGACGAAGTTGGTTTTGCACCTAAGAAACGAGTCAAATTGGACGGAAGTTCGACAACGATATTATGCGAGGACGATGAACCTGAAATCGCATCGTTGTTGGTAACCTCTCATTCCGGTAGAAAAGGGATGGACGTTAGACGCGTAAGTGACAGCAGCAAAGTGGTGGTGCATCATAGTACGAGAAGAAGTAGCTGCGACGGCAGGGGTCCGGGACCTTGTAAGCGTCGTCGAGATACTTCTAGCAGGTGAGATTGAATGAGTTAGAAAAAAAGAATTGGGGAGGAGAACGTGAGAGAGAGAGAGCGAGAGCGAGAGCGAGAGCGAGAGCGAGAGCGAGAGAGAGAGAGAGAGAGAGAGAGAGAGAGAGAGAGAGAGAGAGAGAGAGAGATTCGTATCGTCCAAGATTTTGTTCTTTATGTGCGATATATCTAAATTTTGTTTTCCTTTTTCTTCGTTCCAACGTTTAGACATCACGAGCATCACGATGGATCGCGACCAGGTACGCCTCTCGTCGATGAAAGACCCGAGAACCTTGTGCCGAGCGAGCCAAGAAGATTTCGCGAAAGGAGTCACGAGGGTCCTCTGTCGTTACCTTTACCGAGGTTTGCGACTCAGATGCTGAACAACAACAACAACAACAACAACAACAACAATAACAACAACAATACTAGTAACAGCAACAATAACAACAGCAGCAGCAACAACAACAACAACAACAACAACAACAGCAGCGGCAACAACAACGGTAACAGCAGTAGCAGTAATGCTCGGTCGAGTAGCAGCAGTTTGAAAGTGACTAGTCCACCTTGTGCCAGCGGGGTCTCGGTTGCGGCCAATCCTTGCAGTACGACGGCACCACAACCACCAGCCTCGCCACCGCCTAGACATTTGAGCCCCAGTCCAACGAGTTCCGACAGCGAGACGGCGCCCCAGTCTCCTAGTCTCGAAGAGAGAATACGTTCCCTCGACGAGAAATACGAAAAGTGGTCGGGCTCGAGAGCTCTTAGTGCAGCCGGTGGCGATGCTTTGGCAAAGCTCGACGCCAGCGCTTCGGAACGTTTTAAATTCCGACATAAACTCCTTGATTTGGATCTACACGAAGTGCAACCGTCGGACATAGTGAAATCCGTTCTCGCGAAAAGAAGTGTATTCGACGAGGATTCGAAACGACTAGAGAACTTCAGTGAAAAATACGAACCGAAAGAATTTACGGGCGTTATAGGCGTCGGTTCGATGATCGGTAGCACGGCCGGGCTAACTTCTAGCGGGGGTTGCACCAGCAAAGTTTGCCTGCAGTATCCATTTCCTAGTCATCCGCCGGTGCAACTAACTAATACCTCCTCTGTGAGCAGTCACATCGGTGGTAGTAGCACGATGCTCTCGACGAGCATGGTTCCGTTGGTATTAAAAACGACTGATCCACGCTCGACGATGCAGCACAATTGCGTACACCCGACCCCAGCGACACCGATAACTCCCGGCACGTCGATCAAAACCGTTAGTCCGGAATTACCACCGGTCTCTTTGCCCATCGGTCTTACAAGTAGTGGAACGGCAGCGAGCAGTGGTAATAATAGTAGCGGTTTAGGGTCGGCCAGTAGCCTTCTTAGTGGTAATAGTAATGTATGTAGTATTCACAGCCTCAGCGCCTCGACGAATCGAGGATTAATTTCTAGTAATACGGTTTTGAATAATTCGTCGTCGTCGTCGTCGTCGTCGTCGTCGTTAGTGGCGACGATATCTTCGTCATCGTCCTCGTCTTGTACCACCATCACCACCACCACCATCACCTCTTCCTCCATCATTTCTTCTTCTTCTTCTTCTTCTTTAACGTGTTTAACGTCGTCATCCTCTGCGATATCGGGAGCGTCTACAAATTCCATGTCAGCAGCGACAACAGCAACTGCGGCGTCCGGCGTTATTACGGGAACGACGATGATTTTAACGACGTCAACGTCGACAACATCGATTCCCCCCTCCACCATCATCACCACCTCGTCAGGCACGATACAACAACATCAATCTTTATCGAGCGGTCAATATCATCAAACTTCCTTGACAACAACAACCGCTTCATCTTCGGTGCCATTGTCTTCCACGATAATATCATCGTCCACGTTCGGCACGTCTTCGTTATCCTCTTCCTCGGTCGATGTAGTAGTACCACCTCGTGCTCGTTTAAGAAAGGAAATCGGCGGTGGTAGCGGTAGTAGTAGTAGTATCAGCAACAGCAACAGCAGCAGCAACAGCAATAGTAGTAGGGAGAGAAGAGACTCTCGGGAGGGTAGGGATGGTAGAGATTCTAAACACGGTAAAGGGAAGGATTGTCAGAGAAGATCGAGAAAAGAGGAGGCGAAGGACAACAACAGGGATGACAAAGAAACGGCAAGTAACAACGATGCGAACGAAACCGATAATAATCACAGTAGGGATTTCAAAGAGACGAAGGAAACGAGGTACGAGAGGAGGGAACGAGAGGATAAGGAGAGAAGGGAGAAGGACGATCGGGAGAGGCAGGAACGAAGAGATAAGGAAGATCGTGATAGGCAGGAACGTAAGGAACGGGAGGAAAGGGAGAGAAGGGAGAAGGACGAGGAACGTAGGGAAAGGGAGAGATTGGACAAGGAACGCCAGGAGAAGGATAGAAGGGAACGGGAGGAACGAGAACGCGAGAAGAAGGAGAAGGAGGAGATTGAATTCAGGGAGAAGGAGAGGAGGGAGAAGGAACGGTTGGAACGCGAGAAGAGAGAACGAGAGGAAAAGGAGAGGCAGGAACGTAGGGAGCGTGAAGAAAGGGAGAGAAGGGATCGGGAGGAACGGGAGAGGAAGGAACGCGAATTGCGTTTGGAACGGGAGAAGCAGGAGAAGGAACGTCTTAGGAAGGAACGGGAGGAACAGGAGAGGCGAGAAAAAGAGGAAAGGGAGAGATTGGAGAGGGAAAGGAGGAGGGAGGAAAAGGAACGTCTTGACAAGGAGAGGAAACGTGAGAGGGAGGAGAAGGAACGTTTGGAACGGGAGAGGCGGAAGGAGAAGGAGGAACGCGAGAGATTGGATAAGGAAAAACGTGAGAAGGAGGAGAGGGAGAGGTTGGAGAGAGAGAAACACGAACGGGAGAAGAGAAGGGAGCGGGAGGATCAAGAGAAACGCGAGAAGGAGAAGGTCGTCGTTGAGCGAGAGAAGAGGAGGGATCGCGAGGAAAAGGATAAGGAAAAACGCGAACGCGAGGATAGTAGACGTCAACAACAACCACCTACCGATAATCATTTACATCAATCCGTAACCACCCAGTCTCAGATCCAACAGGCTTCTCCAGCTCCTGTACCTATAAAACGTAGGTGCTCGTCCCAAGATTGTCCCACCGAAGATGACACCAAACGTATGAAGATCTCCGATCATCGTAGAGACAGCAAGGACCGGCCTAGACAAAATAGAAGATCGGAGGATCGGAAACATCGCAACGACTCTCATCGTTCTAGTCGAGAAAGTAGGGAAGGTAGAGAGAGCAAAGAGTCCGTTCAAGATAGTAGTAGTAGTAGTAGGGATACGGGTCATACCGATTCCGTTAGGGAATCGACCAGGGAGAATAGAGAGAACAATAGAGAAAGTGTTAAGGAAAAACAAAGGAGTAAGAGAAGATCGGAAAAGGAATCGAGGGAACGTAGTCCCAGGGTATGCCAGGAAACCGACAAAGAATTTTTATCGAGATTAGAACTCTCCAAACGCAACGAATCGAATTCACCGAACGAGCAAACATCAACGGCTTCTTCCAATCACTCGAGGGAGTCGTCGTCGCAATTCCATCATCAACAGCAGCAGCAGCAGCAGCAGCAGGCCTCTTCGAATCAACACAGCGACGTCGACGACGGTCCTAGCCACGATATGCAGGCTGCACGGCATCCCTCGGCAACCGATACGGACAGCGACGAGCCCAAGAAACATTCGATATTTGATATTGTGGACGACGAGCCAGCATACATAAGTATGTACGATAAAGTGAAGGCACGCTCGACGAAAAATATGCAGAAATTGGAAGAGGAGAAACGTCAAGTACGTTTGAAGGATAAGTTTTCGCAACTGAAGCAAAGCCGTGCCAGGCGAGAGGAGAAGAAACAAAGTACGTCGTGGGACGGTGATTCGGTCAGTAGCAAGGCATTAACCGAGGACGAGGCCACGTCCGAATCGGACTCGGCCAGGGCAAAGTCTTTGTCGAGGAAGGGATCGCGATCTCGAATTCATTCTGACACAAGCGAGGAAGAGGAATCCTTTAACAACAAAGTACGGAAGAACGTTAAAACGGATAGATTTCTTGAAAGTGACGTGGACCTTGGGTTCGCCGATACGGAAGAGAAACAAAATCCATTGGATGCCAGCAACGTTGTTATTAACAGTGTTGTACGTGCCAATGCGAAGGAGGAAGTACGTACTTCCGACGATGACGAAAGAGTCGCATACCAAACGAGTCATCATCCAACGATTGTCGTCAATAATCACGAAAGAGATTCGCGTAAGAAATCTCACAAAAAGAAACAAAAGCGTCAGAAAAATTCAATATCCAGCGAGGAGAGTTCGAAGCTCGAATCTACCGATAGTACGGATCACAAAGGTAAGGGGAACGTTACAACGACCGCCGACTCCGATTGTCGTTCGAATCATACGAATGAATCTGTAACGATTGGTTGTGGTGTTGGTGGTGGTGGTGGTGGTGGTGGTGGTGGTGGTGGTGGTGGTACACCGACGGCGGCGACACCGGTGACCAACATTGACAATGCCGAGGATAGGATGCGCCCTGATAAGAAGCAAAGAACGAAGAAGGAGAAGAGAAGAGAACGAAACGGCGAAGACAAGGTTAAAGCAAGAAGGAAAAGATTGAACAGGCAAGAGGCTAGAGATTCGCAAAGAATGGAAGATATATTTGGTCCGCTTTCCGACGACGTTGACGATCCTCCACCACCGGACAACACCTTCTTCGACAGACTCAGCAATATGACGTCTGAAAATAACGCTTACGTATCTGACAGCGACGGCGGTGGACGTAGTCCGGTTCTTGACGTTGAAAGGGTCAGAAGAAAAACTGAAAAGAAACGACAGAGACATCATCAGGAAGATGAGAATAGCGTTGATCTTGCTGAAGCCGGACGTGAAATCGAGGCTAAACTCTTAGGTCTACCAAATTCGCCAAAGTCCGCGGTCGTCGCCTGTACCGAGTCCAACGAGCACGACGTTTTCCGTTTTACCGATGACAACGATAGCGTCGAACCGTCTACGCCGACTACCGTGCCCGAGAAGGTCAAGGAAAAGAAAAAGAAACGCAAGAAATCTAAGGAAGAGCGTAGCAGCCGGAAGGATTATCATCACCATCATCACCACCATCATCATCATCATCACCATCATGAGAAGACTGGCGGCGGCGAATTACCTTACCTTGGCGCGGACCCAAGTCCTCCAAGGGCAAGTAGTCCATTGTTGCCGAAAACTATGTCTCCAACGTTGCCAGCCCTTAGGGACACACTGTTGAGCCCTATACCGAAAGTCGTAACGTCGAATACGACGTCGTCGACTGTCTCGGCTATCGGTACTACCACTCCAGTCGTCGTAAGCGCCGCCGGTACTGCCGGCGGTGGCGTCGGTGGCGTCGGTGGCGGTGGCGGCGGCGGCGGCGGTGGCGGCGGCGGCGGCGGCGGCGGCGGCGGTGGCGGCGTCGGCGTCGTCATTCAACCGCCTAAGCCCGAAAAGAAGAAGGAGAAATATATACCTGGTTTTGGAATAGAAATCGACGAAACCATTCATGAAAATGCGGTTAAAAGTATTTCGGAGCCTGAAGAACGTGAAAGTGGTTGCCAATCTCGCAACGGTAGAGACGAAACGGAGGTATCGGTTGCAACGACCCCACCCGTACAAAATGAGGATAAACCGAGAGTCGCCATATCTCAGGAAGAAACGGAGGATGCCGTTGCTGCGTTGTTGGAGGAAACGTTCGGTGGTTCCACCGAGGATTTCTCTTACGAAGGAGAGGAAGAGGACAACGAGGTAGACGGTACAACCGGTCCACCGGCTGAGGCACCCCAAGAGGATGTCGAGGAAATGCAACAAGCGGTCGAAAGTTTGAATGCGTCGGCGGTAGAAGGCGAAGATCTAAAACCTGATACTCCACAAAGCGAACACGATCTTCAAATAGATACGGACACCGAGGAAGATCCAAATTACGAGAGCTTCGATCTAACTCAACCACCAAAAACACCAGATATTCCGTCGTTTTATAAATCACCGACGAAGACGACGCCGCCGCCGCCGCCGCCGCCGCCGCCAACTACGGTGACACTCGCTATTGTTACGGCAGAGAAACCGGTCGAAGCTCGTTTACCACTCAATTCTGTTGTAATTCCCAAACCACAGAATTCTCCAAATTCAGTAATCGCGCATTCTTGGAACCTAAATGAACATAAATCTCGTGATACAACGACAAAAACTGTACAAATCGATACGGTCGAATCCGGTGTTACTACGATAGCTAGCCCCGAGAGAGTTTCTCAATCCCATCGAAGTTCGACGTCATCACCGCCAACGTACAAACAACCAATGTTGGGATCGTGTAACGTACCAATCGCGAATGAAACTTCACGAATATCGGCGGCCAGCCCTAGGCCTTCGACGATTAACGTACAACAACAACAACAACAACAACAACCTCTGTATCAAAGACTACCAGTTTCGCCTCAATCTCAAATGGTACCGATGCGTCAAGCTTCTCCGAGAATGCAAAATATTTCAACGACGTCCTCGTCCTCGCCGTCGAGTATAACGCCTTTACCACCACTCGTTCCATCGAGAATACCACCTTTGATACCGTCCCAATTATCCCCGAGAATTCCACAACCGCTTTCACCAAATGGACAATGGAATCGAAATTCGGCATTGAGTAGTAGTACTCACGTGTCTAACGTTGGAAAACCATCACCACCACCACCACCACCACCACCACCACCACCACCACCACCACCACCACCTCCACCACCACCACCACCACCACCACCACCACCACCACCAGCACCACCGACTAGAATTGCAGTGAGCGTTCCCATTTCTGTTCATAGACCAGAAGCAACGGTACAACAGATCTATTCGACTGCAGCGACTCAACAACCAGTGATTCAACATGCTGCTGGTTTGAGACCATTAACTCCTAGTTATCCTCGAGGTGGTTTGCCACCATTAACTTTAAATATACCAACGCGTCCTTACATGCCAGTACCACCATTGGCACCGGGCATACAAGTCAAGGGTTCAAGAGATCCCGCTGCTTTAGGGAACAAGTCCGTAATCGAGACGTTACTTTCAGTAAATCCGAACGAACCACCGCAAAGATTGGAAGAGCCTAAATTATCACCTGCTGTTATACCAGAATCTACAAATAAAGCCTCGTCGACATCCCCTAAGGTTCCTTCGCCTAATCAGCCACCCACTTATATACCGGAAACTGCTAAAATTGAAATTAGTGCAGGCACATCTAGCCCGGCATTTGGAAAGTCGGCCAACATTACAGAAAATTGTCCGTTGCAGTCGAGATCTCAGAAACAAATACCGGTGTCTGTAACGGGAGATAACAACGTTCTTTCTCCACGACCTAAACAGGAACTATCCCAACTCTTAACCACTCATGTACCACGTTGTTCTACACCCAGTCCCGTGATCATAGCACACGGACAATCTCACATAGTTCACATGGTGCATGGCCTTGGACCACCAACGGTATCTTCCGCTAATCAATCCTTAATTAAAACGGTAGTACCTATAGTATCCCAACAATTAACTCCAACGTTGGTACAGTCAACGACGACGACAGGTGACAAATGCATCATTCCACAAACGACCGTATCGTTCTCTAGTTGTCATAGAATGTCACCTGTTCCTCAAGCAACTTCACTTTCCAAATCTCATTTACCTGTTGGTCCTGCAGTCTCGCAATCAATAATAACCAGAGCCGTACCACCAACGGCTGTGTCAACTGTATCGAATACTTCTGTGATGACCGACAATCTAAGGGAATGCATAGAATCGCGTATACTACCGACAGAAAAATCCATACCAACAGATTCCGAGTCACAGATAGGAGGGCAGACTGCCCAACCAATGCAATTAACACCGCCGATACAATCGACCCAACCTATTGAAATTGTTAAGCAAGAGCCAGCTCTTATTATAAAGCAAGAGGATGCAACGTTGAAGGAAGAAATGAAATTTACCATCCCAAAAACGGAACCGCCGCCGCCGCCGCCGCCGCTGCCGCCGTCGTCGGCACCTCTGGAACAGCCATGCGACACGGACATAAAACCTAAGGAAGAGAAACATGAATTTGTTGATTCGGAAAAGTTGACGCCTTGCGTTCCAAAAACAGAAGTATTGATGAACGTTCTTGTACCAAAGCTTGAAAATGAGACAACCGTGAAATCTGAAGTTGTAAGTGAAGTCAAAGAGGAAGAGGAGGAGGAGGAGGAGGAGGAGGAGGAGGAGGAAGAGGAGGAGGAGGAAGTAGTAACGAAAGAAAATGAGGAGGTTGAATTGGATGAAGAACCGGTCGAAGATCCATTGAAAGAACCAAGCACAGATCCGCTTGCTATAGACGTGTCAAAAGAGGATCCAACTGATAGCAAAGAAGATAGCGATTACTGGTCGGCCAAGGAAGTTAACATAGAAAGTGTAATAAAGAAGGTCGATGCCTTGTGCGATGGCGAGGGTAACAACGATGCCGATGAAGATCTACAACAAGGCCAAGAAACTCAAAATAATTCTCTTGAAACAGGAAAGGGTGAATCCGATTGGTTCGAAACCGAAACGACCGAGGAGGAAAATAAGAAGAATGCAACGGTAGTGGTAGTTAATGACGATCAAGACGAAGGCGTGGAAACGTGCGAGGCAGAATTAACGAAGAGTCGTCGTGGTAGATCTAAAGCGAAACGAGGTGCTGGCAGTCGCGGTGGAGTTAGACGCGGTAGAACCGCTACTGCGGCAGCTGCACACAAAAGAGGTGGTGGTAGAACATCGAGAGGAAGCAAACATCATGTTGCGCACAAGTTACCCTATGCCGACGTTTACGAATTTCATGACGACAGCGAGGAAGACAATCCTGGCCGTCCTCGTCTGATTCTCACTATTAAATCTGGACCGCACACTACCGTTAAAGAATTGCCTCTGGAGGAATTAGTTTCGCCGGCTACCAACACGAGGAAGTCTAGAAGATTAGCAGAAAAAGATGGCAGCAGGAACACCGTTGATGATGTCATCGAGGATGTAGTACGCGCATCAACTAATAAGAACGTAACGAGCGGAAACGTTGGTAATATACATAGTACAAGAAGAAGTACTAGGCACAACAATGCGCCGCGCAATGTACAAACGACACAGCCTAAAGTACAAGTTACCGAACCTCGGAAATCACCAAGGGGTAGTCGTAAAGTGACAAGGAGGACTTCTGAAAATAATGACGATAGCGGAGAGGAGAAGTACATTAAATTGGTTGTTACCGCCTCGAAAAAGGTTGAGAATAAGAATGAAAACACTGCGACTGAAGAATCTAATCTAAAAGTGGAGGAAACTAATAATCAAACGTCAGCACCGCCTGAACAGAAATCTGTATCTCTAGAACCAACGACATTGATCGATCCAGTTACAGGAATGTTGATACCGATGAGAGAGTCGGAGGAAGGCCAATATATACCAGTTAGTACACCAGCTAATCAACAACAAACCGCTACTAAAACGATCAGCGAAATTCGAAGTACTAATGTGACGGTCAATGAAAGTTCAATCAATGAATCGATGCAACCGAAGTCATCATTCGATAATACCACCAACACTGCGACGGTTAATGAAGAACCGAAGAAAGAACAGCCCGTGGAAACTGTACCTTGTCAACCAATACAAAATCAGCTGATATCGTCACAAGCTAGTGTTATTACAAAGCCTCAATCTCCTATTATTCAAGCTACTTCTACAATTACAGTCGTGCAATCATCTACGACATGTGCAACTGTTACAACCATGTCGACAATACCGAGTGTTGTAGCTCCATCACAACCAGTATCAACTTCTGCTATACAGAATAAACCTACGAGTTTGAAAGCTCACGTACTGAATGCAAGCAAATTATCTACTCAGCCTCAGCCCCAACCTCAGCCTCTGCCTCAGCCTCAGCCTCAGATTCAGTCTCAGCTTTCATCGCAACCACAACCTCAACCTCAGGCTCAGGTTCAGCCACAGATTCAGCCTCAAGTACAGCCCCAGATTCAATCTCAGGTTCAGCCTCAGGTTCAGCCTCAGGTTCAGCCCCAGGTTCAGCCTCAGGTTCAGCCTCAGATTCAGATGCAGGCTCAGGCTCAATCACAACTGCAGCCACAGCCGCATCAACAGCCACAGCCACATCCACATCAACAGCCACAGGCACATCAACAGCCGCAGGCGCATCAACAGCCACAGCCGCATCAACAGCAACAGCCTCAAGTTCAGGCTCAGTCTCAGTCTCATTCTCAGCCTCAGTCTCAACCTCAACCTCAATCTCAGCCTCAGGCTCAGCCTCAGCCTCAGCCTCAGCCTCTGTCTCAATCTCAATCTCAATCTCAATCTCAACTTCAGCCACAACCTCAACCTCAACCTCAACCTCAACCTCAACCTCAACCTCAACCTCAACAACAAATCGTTATTACGAAGCCCGTAGTTCCAATATTACCAAATCAGACAGTAGTGCAAAATATCATCAAACAACCGACCCAAGCAATACAAAGTCTTCATTTGCAAATTCCTGGTGGTAGAGTGGTCTCACCTAATTTGAGTCCATGTACGAAACAGGCACAAGTGAATACAGGGAATGGAAAGCAGGGACAACCAATGTCACCAGTACTTAATAATACAGGTGTACCACCCAATCCTAAGCAACACCTCCTACAGGCAGCAAAACAGCAGCAACAACAACCATCCACCATAATAAATATGTCTCAAAAATTACCAATCAATGTTCATCCAGCTAGTGTTGTATCTGCACCAACTCAGAGAATACATCATCCAGTTTCACAGCCAGTAACAGCAAAAGGTATAAATGGGCAACCACATCCGCTCAATCCAAAAACTCATTTATTACAAGCAGTAGTACCACCAATGGTAACTGGAGCAGTTGCAAGTCCTCCAACGCAACCACATCTCGTTGGTCCACAAACTGTTGCAGCGGCTGTAGGCTGTCCTCGTCCAACTGTGCCTAAACCTCAAGTACGTCTATCATTATTTTAAGGTCTCGTATATATACATATATAATATTTAGAACATTTAGTTAAATGCCTATTCGAATTACTTATAGGTAACTGGTAGTATGGAACCTCCTAAAGTAGAAGTCTCTATGTCTGGTTGCATTATGGTGCCCACTGCAAGTCCTCAGAGTCGTGGAGTACCAATACCAACTTATGATGCACCTATGGTAAGTAAAATAATAATAATCTTTTTCAAATGAAATATATATATATATATATATCTACATATATGTATATAAAGCACAATTAAATTACGTTGCTAAACTAACATGCTTGCTTTTTATTAGCATGGGAGTGCAGGTACTGCTCCATCACCGGGGGCCCAATATGGACTTGTGCCTCCGCATCGTACTCAGAGTCCTCCATTGCCTCCGCCTGCTCATCATCATACCAATGCTTCTCAGGTATTTTTATTTTTTATTTTTTTATTTTTACACCAGATAATATCGAAAAATATTGAGATATAATTGCATATAATACCGTGACGCAGTATTTGAAATGACACGAAGTTAGAGAATTTTCTTGTACGAATTTTTCCGTCTGGATACTTGTAGAAATACGTAATATAATTTTCTTTTCTCCTTTTATTTATTTATTTTTTTTTTTTCAGAGTGACGTAGTGAATCATTACGGTGGATTATCACGTGGCGCCGAGTTACCTCCGCATTACATGCATCCACAAGTGTTACAGTATCAATATCTACGCGCCCAACAGGAAGCTTTAACTCCGCGTATAGCTTATCATATTCCAGGAACAAGATCTCCTCACTTACCATTAGATCCCAAATTAGAAACTGGCATAGAAGATAGTCATAGTCCACCATTGGAATTAAGGAGAAGTACGAGAACTCCTCAGGATCGTACGACTGACAGTCCACAAGTTGCACAGGTTTACATGCTACATGGAGGTACACGATTGCCACCACCACCGCCTCAATATAACGCTGGAAGTAATCCATCTTTGGCCGCACCAACTGCGGCTAGAGGTGGTTATTACGAGCCACCGCCTGCTCACTTACGTTCCCAATATCCTATGCCAGCTAGCGAGGCTCCAACGGATAGCGCGATTACGCCTGACAGGCCAAGGAAACATCAAGTAGTAACGCCACCTCATGCATCACAAGTACCACCGCAAGCGGATTCATTCCAAATGTTACTTCAACGTTATCCTGTCATGTGGCAAGGATTACTTGCCCTTAAGAACGATCAAGCCGCAGTACAAATGCATTTTGTTTTTGGTAATCCTAATGTAGCTAGAGAGAGCTTACCTTGCAACAACGACGGCTCTACTCCGCCATTGCGTATCGCTCAAAGGATGAGACTCGAACAAACCCAAGTCGATGGTGTGGCAAGAAAGATGCAGGTACGTTATATATATCTGTTTCAGTGCATACGAAATAGGTATATATATATATATACATACACCATATTTTTCCATTATTTTTTTATGGTCCATTATTTTGTTATGGTAACTAGAATTATTTTCAACGAATAATATTGTTTTCTTTAAAACAGACCGATAACGAACACTGCATGCTGCTTGCATTACCATGCGGACGCGATGAGGTAGATGTGTTACAGCAAAGTAAAAATCTTCAAACCGGATTTATCATGTATCTGCAACAGAAACAAGCCGCAGGAATCGTTAACATTGCTGCTCCAGGTTCGCAACAGGTTAGTTTCGTAACGTTTACCATAACCCCATAATAATTAATTTATCCGATGTTTATATATATATATATATATTATCCTGAGAATCAATGAAAAAGTATGCGATATATCAACGTGTATATATAATATATATATATATATTTATATCTCTATTTTGCAGCCTGCATACGTGATACATATATTCCCGTCGTGTGACTTCGCAAATGAGAGTTTAGCTCGAATAGCGCCGGATTTGCTTCATCGCGTTGCCAAGATCGCCCACTTGCTTATCGTCATTGCCACGGTTTGAGACTGGACAGCATTTCCGCATGATCATCATCATCACCTACAATATATCTCAACTTCTTGGTATATTTTCTACCTATTTTGCGCATCATGAGATAATGGGATGCTACCATAAATGGGCATGAAGCCGCCTCTCTGATGGTGGTGGGGGGGAGGTGGTATTCCAATCATGTGCGGAATTTCTAGAAGATAAGAGAAAGATAGAAAGAGAGACAAAAAGAGAAAGAGAGATAGAGAGACAGACAGAATGGACCATCGAGGAAAAGCTGACAAAAAAAATAATAAAAAAAAAAAAAAAAAACACAGGGCTCCTTTTATCGGAGTCTCTTCATCAGTGACAATCAAATGGAATTCGGCGCAGAGGGATCAACACACCCCGGCCGATTGACACACATAGATGATTATCGTTAAGCCTATATAGAGAACAACAACAAAAGCAACAACAACAACAACAACAACAACAACAACAACAACAACAACAACAACAACAACAATAACAATCAAGGCGCGTCGTGTTTTTTGGGGGGTTGTGTGACGTAGAGAAAAAAAAAATAATAATAGGAAGAGAGGCTAGCCCGGTCTAAATTGATGAAAAAGGTCAAAACCTTCCTAAATCCCCTTCATCCCCCGTTTCACCGTGCGTGCCTCCCTTCGTAAAATCGCGCGTAGAAAAGCAGAAAAAAAAGAGGATAGTACATGTCGACTT
>OU964977.1:5174083-5204083 GCA_918808275.2 Dolichovespula sylvestris
AACTTAAGCGAGTCTTTATATATATTATTTTTTTAATCCTCATATTTTATATACAGTTTGTGCTCTGTTCATAATAAGTTTTAATTTATATGATCTGAGATCATATAATTATTTTAATGTTTCAACAACGAATGTAATTCATTTGTATAATGAAATTACATATTACATAAAATAACGTTATTAGAATACATATTGGAATTCAAGTAACATTATAAAGTGTTTTCTTACATATATATTATATATTACTTTATAAAAAATAATATCCTATTTGTGATCATTTATTATTAATTATTAGAAAAATTTAAGGAAAGCAATATATATATCTCTTTTTATACCTTAGAAATAATAATGCAGAATAGAATGCATCGATCGATTTATTCATTTCCATTGTTTGGTCGGAACGAGTGCAATTTCTTGTTGTTCCTATATCGCATCCTGTTGAATATTTGTAACAATTGAATAAAATGTACAAAAAAATTAATTAAACGATCAAATAAAAAATTAACTCGAATTTACATACAACGTATCTAGGCAGACGCGCGGTCTCTTGTATGATTTGAAAAAGAGAGGACGACAATTAATTAGGGCGGATTCTCAAAACCTAGTCAATAGAGCAACATAATAAATTCTATTCATTTATACTGATATTAATAATAACAAATAAATTAAGAAATAATTATAATTAAATTAACACGTTTCTATTGTGTAAATATATTGTATAAAATATGTACTATACAATTCTATAGAAAATTCATTCGTATTTTATATGTATATATATATATATATATATATATATATATATATATGATAGTATATATATCAATAAAATATTATTGAGCACATCAAGTTTAATAATATTTTAGTAGTATTAAAATAATTAATAATTTAATTAATATATATTTCTAAAGATTTATTTATTAATATTAAAATTTTATCCATTACGAAATTGTATTACGTATTACAAATCGTAATATCGAACGCTCCTTCGATATGCGATTCTAGATACATATCGAGTAATTCAAGTATCGTCCACCAGAGTGCGCATCGGTCAACGTTCTTTTCTATCCATCATGGCGGTGAGTGTATAGATCTCGTACGAAAATCAATTTAAAATATCTTAATATATCGCCTTCATCCTTATTATTTTATTATTGTTTTATGTATAGCGAACAAAATATTATTTTTCTCCGATTAAAAATAATATTCTTTGTTGGTTAAGTTAACACGTTTATTTGTTTATACGTAACAACCTGTCGACGGTACATGATAGTTGTTGATTAGCGTGCATTGTGATTATAACCTACGAAAAATGGTTATTTCGGTGTAATCTTTCTCTATTCTTTCGATCTAATCGTTTTCTATAATGCGGAGTTGTTATTACTTTTATAATCGTAATAAAATTTTTATAACCTTTATTCTGTTGCCACTGCACGTGTCGATCTGAAGGTGTATTTTCATGTGCATTAATCGCAATACATATTTGATTATAGGACGTAAAGAAGGCAACAGAGAAAAATACAGAAAAAAGGACGAAAAAAGAACCGAAGGATGCGTCTAAAAATGTAATGCGCGAAGTCCGAATTCGCAAATTATGTTTAAACATTTGCGTTGGTGAGTCTGGTGATAGACTGACAAGAGCCGCAAAGGTATGTTGTTTTAGAACGTACAAATTAATAACTTGGAAGTTAAGTGAAAATAACAATAAGATAACATTGGGTATCAATTTGGATGACGCAGGTATTGGAACAGTTAACCGGACAACAACCAGTATTTTCAAAAGCAAGATATACCGTACGTTCGTTTGGTATACGTCGTAATGAAAAAATTGCTGTACATTGCACTGTACGTGGAGTAAAAGCCGAAGAAATTCTGGAACGTGGTTTAAAGGTTAGTTTACGTAGCATCTTTCATTATTTCCTTCTTTTCGATTATTCGTATTATTATTAAGTATTGTGTTATTGTATTGTGGTAGGTGCGTGAGTACGAATTGAGGAGAGAAAACTTCTCGGGTACTGGAAACTTTGGATTTGGTATCCAAGAACACATTGATTTAGGTATTAAGTACGATCCTAGCATTGGTATTTATGGTTTGGACTTCTATGTTGTACTTGGACGTCCAGGTTAGTTACCTTTTATTAATTAATAACAAGCTCATTAGATTGCACATTATCTGGTATCATAGATATCTTGTTTATTCATTGACGATGTCTATCTATTCTAAAACATGTGCTAAAGTAAATGTTTCATATTTGCAACTCATGCCCACTTCTTATACTGGGTGTGTTACTTAATTGAATCGACATTTTAATATATATACATACATATTAAATGTATATATATTAAAATTTTTCTTACTCGTTCATCAGAAACATTTCAATTTTGTATACATATTTATAAATTTGTAGGTTTCAATGTAGCTCACAGACGAAGGAAAACTGGAAAGGTTGGTTTCCCTCACAGGCTAACTAAAGAAGATGCAATGAAATGGTTCCAACAGAAGTATGATGGTATCATAATTGCTGGGAAAAAGTAATGTACAAATATTGTATTTTACGATTATTTTATAAAACATATTAAAAAGTTCTAACATGTGGGGTATATTTTTTAATTGTCTTTATGACATTCCTTTTTCTTTTTAGATAGTTATTAACAAAAAAAGTAGTATGTAGTTGGACATCAGTTTAGATTTTATTCATATCTTTATTATAGAATTATTTACATACTCTACATTCAGTTCCACGTATTCGTATCAGAGCTCTGAACAAGTATTAATGTCTATTAACGACGAGTGAAGTAAATGTATCAATGCAAAAAGAATATTTCATATAATATTATTTATCTATAGATATGATTACTTTCTTCTTTTGTAATAACCATTTTATTTCTATAAAAGATTACTTCAAATTTATAGTCTATTAAATTAGCCTTATATTATGTGCATTGTCAAAATAAGTCAAATTACATCATATAATAGCAGTAATAACAATAATAATAATTTAATTACTTAGTCTTCCATTTAAGGTTATATATAAAAACAGTGTTGCTTGGATTGAAGTATTTCGTTTGGTTAATTAATTTTCACAGCATTGGCACCGTAGGAACATATAATTTTATAAATTGAAAATCTCTTTGAAATAGGAAAAAGTTTAAATTTTAATACCACAATTTTATGTTCAGAGCTCACCTTAGTTATCTTTACAAGATGTATTTAATTTAAATAGTTAAACGAAAATATAAAGTTATCAAATTTGTGATACGATCAGATAAGTAGGCTGCTCGAAATATCTTTGGTTTTTTTTTTTATATATTATTGCACGATGTGAATATAATCCTTTTCATCATTAATGATTATATCCGTATCATTCATTAACAAGATTTATTCAGGAATATTTCACCAATTAATGCATGTATAATATTATAAATAATTTAAAAGTAAGTCGGTATATCACAGTGGAATACTGTTACCGATGGAAGTGTTCAGTAATAAAATGTTGGCAGTAAATAATACATTAAAATAATAGTTATTGGTGCAAAAAAGAAAAATCTATCCAGGAAGTACAAGTGTATATATATATGTATGTATGTATGTGTGTATATATATATATATATATATATATATATATATATTAGGTAGTGTGCTTATATTTTTTTTCTTTTTTTAATTTTAATAGTATATTTTCTTAATAACACTTTCACTGTGAATTTTTACTATAATACTAGATAAATAATAAGCAGATTAAAGGCAAGATCAAGCAGATAAGCAGATAAAAAGGCAATCTTCTCAGTCTCCTTATATATTACTTCAATGTAATGTGCCACCAAATTTAGGTATAACTATAATTTAGATTTTTCTTTGATTTGTAATAAGACTTTAAATTATTTTATTTATCAATCTAATTAATTTCTAACACATTCTTAATTCTATACGAACGTAAAATATTCTATTCCCCAATAGAAATATTTTGTGGCTTTATATAACATATATATGTAGTTTTATTTTTTATATTCTAATATTTGTATGAACATACAATGTGGATATGTATTTCAAATATTAATATGAAAAATAATCTGTTATTCTTTTTTTCTCTCAGACAGTTATATAAATAGGCCTTAGAATCCAGTTATATACTATACTAACAAATCATATCGCGATAAATAATAGTTAAATATTATTAATTAGAAATTTGTATCTAAAAATATAATCTTGTAGTAGTTTTAATTAAAACAATAAAGAAAATTCTATTGAATGAGTTTCTATATTAAATAATAACTTATTCCGTATATATATTCTTCATGAAATACATATCCATTGATGGAAATCAAATATACATATATAGAACTACCGTATAATATGAAGACTATTAAATTTGTATCATACGCATATACATTTACAATGTCCAAATTTTTCTCATTGCATAGCAAAAGTTGAAATACGTATTATTATTAAAAATGTTTAAAATTATTAAAATTGTCTGCTAACCAGCAGCAGTAGTAGTGTAGTAGTATGATAAAGAGGTATACGACATACAGTGTTCATTTTATCCATTACAAAAAACCATCATTGAAAATATAAGTAAGATCGGTTTATATACTTTTTCAATGTGAACCTACGTAAATAGAAAATAATGTTTCTATTTAAACATCGAGAGAAATATGTATTATTTAGTTCTCTATATATCAATATTACCAGTATATAAAATTATAAATATTTTATATCAAGAAAAGTGATAAATGGAGAACACGTTGCACACCGTATGTCACTAACAATCATATACATCGCATTTTATAAAGTTGTTTAAATTATTTTCTAGCAGATCCATAAATCTTATCAATGTTGTATTTCTCAGCTTCGGTAAAACCCAAGATACTTTCGATGGCATTCAGGTGTCCACGATGATTTTCTTTATCAGTCAGGAAGTAATAAAATGCTGATCTTAGAAACTGCATGGTGAAAGCAAGATCCAATTCGTCCTTCTTGTATTTTGCCTCCACAATACTCCGATACATTGCCTAATATATATATAAAAAAAAAAAAAATAAAAAAAAAATAAAAAAAAAATAAAAATACTAACATATAAATAAATATATATATATATATATCGTCATTAATATATTATTCCATTTTATATTTATGCATTGTGTGCATATTATCAAACAGTGAATATTTTTCTCTAAAAAATAAAATAACATTCATTATAGATAAATCCAATAATATCAGGAGATACATTCTATGAAAATTCCTTCACACATAGCATATTAATTTTTTTTATATGCTTGTTTTTTTAATATATAATAATAATAATAATAATAATAATAATAATAATAATAATAATAATAATCTTATAATTTTTATTATTTCTGGATCTAATTATGAAGAATTGCAGGCAAACTCTATACAAATATAAATATATTGGAAGCGTGCGTTGCTCTAAGCACGTGCAAACTTACATTACTATTGAATTATAAGAGGCTGTTTCTTCCAAGTGCACTGTATGGCCCGATCTAAGAGCGATGTATTGTAGTGTAAACTGTGAACCATCTACATTTGTGCTTTTGACAATCAACATGCAGATTTTAAGAGCGAAGCCATAAAAGAAAGAAGATTTACTTTTAACTTTTTTATACAAAATTGTTCTAAATTCCACCATTATTCGATGAAAGAAAAAAAGAAAAAAAGAAAAAAAAGAAAAATTAGAAATTTATACTTAGATCGTTAATATATAAGAATAAACATGTCTATGATGATAAAAAACGTACTATCATCAAGAATCATGCTTTTACTTAAACACATTTACAGATTTAACAAGGCTTACACATAATATATGCATGAAAGAACAAATAAATAAAATCACTTTGACAAAATAAGTGACACACATTCTGCAGTAGGATCAAAATAATTGTCAAAATTTTTACTGTAGCTTTGGATCTATATATATATATATTTATAAAGAAAAAAAAAAAAAAAAAAAAAAAAAAGAGAAAGAAAAGAATAACACAATTTTATATATGTTTCAACGAATGTAATTTTTCAAGCGATGGAAAATTGAGAACGATCTTGCAAAATAAAATAACAATAGGAAGATCTGTGTGCACTATATGCGAGCAAATGCAACGCAGTTGTACAACAGAGAAAATGAATGAAGATTCTTTCACGTGTCAGTCGAACAAGGAATACAGACCTTACGTGTGCCAAGGACCCAGAGAGAAACAGCCTCCTGAGCGCTTAATAAATTTTGGCTACGATCGGCTGAAATGTGAGGTTCAGGCGAGTAGCTTGTATCCTGGAGTGTGAGCGGCGACCAAAAAAAGTGACACATCTCTTAGTTAGTACAAAAAGGGGATGGTGATGAATTATGAATAATAAAATACTTGTTTGGCAGAGATCGATGCATGCGTTCGATCGATGCGGATGTCGATGGAACTAACGCAGTGGAATTCAATATGTGAAACGAATATAAAAGCTTCACTATTACGATATTAAATAAGTGAAATATGATTTTACTATTTTCTCCCCTTTGTAAAAATGCATAAACACGTTGTTTTTATATCACGTCTTACATAGAGCATGTAGTACTAACAAAGAGATCATAGAGATAATTTTCTTTTGGGTGTTATATGCATTTCAGAGGTTGGAGATTTGAAAAAAAAAAAAAAAAAGTCTACGTTAACACTTGTATTATGATTGTGATTCAATTCTATTTGCAAAAAAAAAAAAAAAAAAAAAAAGAAAAAAGAAAAAGAAAAACATTCTCGTTGCTTCTTCATCATATAAATAATTATTATTTAAAGCCAATTGTCATGGCTTGTTCTCGTTCTGAAAAACAACTCGAATGTATCAAATAGAGATCCAATACAATTCTTCCGTCTAAGCAATTTTCATTATGTAACAACAGAGGTTATATAAAATAGAATATTACCTTAATTTTTTCTAATTCCGCTTTTGTAACTGTTAATTCTTGTTGATAATCGGTGACGTTAACTTTCGACGATGATTTTTGCTGTGCATTTTCAGGTATCTATAAATTTTATATTTGAAAAATATTTAAAAAAATTTATATATATATATATATAAAATAATTTATATATACATATATAGTAGAGTGAGAAGAATAAAAGTGGGAGAGAAGAAAATGCATGTCCTATCAATCACCTGATCGGTATTTTCAGTATGTGCAGCTTCTTGTTCATTCGCATGCACATTCAGGTACATTTGTTTATCCCTCTCTTCTTGCTCTTTGATCAATGCTTTCTTCTTATCGAGTTCACTCTTCACAGCCTCCAATTCCACTTCCAATTCTCTCGTACGAGCTTCCGCGGCATCAACGGACGGCCTTACCTCGCAATAGCGAGTATTAACTTCGGATAATTGATTCAACAAGCTCTCTACCTATATCGTCGAACGAAAACAAAAAAAAAAAAGAAGAAGGTAAGAGGGAGGGATTTAAAGGAGAAAAAAAAAAAAGGACATTATCTCACTCCATTTATTACCTTATCATTGTGCTTCTGTTTCAATTCCTGGATTTCATCGATATGTCTTCGGTGCATTTCCTCGATTCTGCTTTCGTAATGATCGACCAATCGACGTCTTTCTTCGTCCCTCTCGGGACTGCTACCATCGACAACGGAGACGGACCTGCTGTCGTCGTCCTTGGGTTGTTCATCGTCATCATCGTCATCGTCATCATCATCAACAACATCCTGTCTTAGATTGGATGGAGTAGAATTATTACCAGAAGGTTCGATCACCGTTTCCGGTAGGCACACGCTATCTTTCGAGTGGACGGACCCGTCTTCAAAATGTCCTGAATCCGCTAACGAGGACGGTACGTCCGTCGATTGGGCACGTTTGTCCTCCGGGGTTTCTGAACTTACGGCGGCGGCGGCGGCGGCGACGACGACGGCCTTCTCGAAAGTGGAAACAGTAGTACCGTCGTCCAAGAGATCATCCTTGCACGGTGATTCAGGCGAGAATGGATTGTTCTCCCTTACGGTAAGGGCATCGCTACTGTCGGTCCTTTCGTCCGGACTGTTCAACGACGCTTTGTACAAACGCAACTCTACAACCTCCTTCGTTAATCGTACGATCTCACGATTCTTCTCTTCTATCTCTATTCTTGCTTCCTTCAAAAGAGCCTGCGATCAACAAAAATTATCATCGTTACGAATTCGTCTCGTTGATGAACACGTTGTGACGAACCCAATCAAACCACCAACACCAACACCAACACCTCACCTGAAACTTCCTTATTTGTCGGGCGGCCCTTTGCGTCGGCGTAAGGTACTGTTCATTGTCCCCGGTATGATTGGAACAATGGACAACGTATTTTCGCGATCGACCAGACCATGTAGTACCGTTCAATGCGAAGGAAGCATGATCGCAGGCACTCGCCGTGCTGCACGCACTACCGTAACTTCTCACGCTCTCTGCATCGCTATCATCTGCTCCTGGCGTTGTACCTGAGGCCGCGTGTACTGCTCGCGGCCTAGCTGGTGTCAGTGAGAGGCTCTGTAATATATAAACCAGTTAACGGTTACGGTAATTATGAATAACAACGACGACGGCGACGACGACGATTAACGCGAATAACGTAAAACTTTGGCGGATAAATTTATTAACGTTATTTGTTCCTGTAATTAAAAAAAAAATCAATTCCCTGCGAGTTGTCTCTCTTGAAATATTGAATTGACACGATTGTAACATTTTTTAAGTATATAAATCCGGGATGAGAGAGATTATACTACACCAACCGATGGACAACTACGAGAATTTCTATAATCCTGTGAATCCATACGTCTCTCTCTCTCTCTCTCTCTCTCTCTCTCTCTCTCTCTCTCTCTCTCTCTCTCTCTCTCTCTCTCTCTCTCTCTCTTTTCTCTTTATTATATATTATCGTCGGATAAAAGTATGAAAATTGAATGGATCTTGGAAGAAATCTCGATGATGTTATTCATGATAAAGGATATAAGAGAACGATCAGAGGATGAAACTGGCATGATCGACGTTAGGCTTCTGAACCCAAAAGCTTTTTTAGCACGGTCAATTCTCTCTTTCTCTCTCTTTCTCTCTCTCTCTCTCTTTGGATGTTGAATCTGGTATAGTAGCGCGAGGGAGAAAAGCGATCTGCGCCGACGCGCGTTGGTGGGAAAGGTCAGGGAGCCTTCTTCGTTGCCTTCCTATGTGTTTCCCTTGCTACACTTCTTCCACCCTCTCTTTCTTTCTTTCTTTCTTTCTTTCCATCTCTATCTTCTCCTCCTCCTCATCCCTCCTCCTCGTTCCCTTTTTCCTTTTCCTTCTCTCCTTCTAAGGTAATAGATAATTCAGAAAGGTGGAAGATACTCTACCTGGCCAGTCTTTTCTTTTTCTTTTTTTTTTCTTTCTTTCTTTCGTTCTTCCTTTCTTTCTTTCTCTTTGCCAACTATTCAACATCGTTCTCTTTTATCATTCCAAATGAACGTTATTTTAAGAGTAAGAGAAAAAAATTTTGGAAGAATTTATTCGACATTTTCCATTGCAGAGAATTTCAAGCGAGAAACATAAAACAAAAAATAAAAAAGAGGAAGAAGAAGAAGACATTTTTCGGCGCCGTCAAATAAACTTTAAAGAAAAAAAAAAAAAAAAAAAAAAAAAAAAAAAAAAAAGAAGAAAAAGAATTCATCGTTGGCCAACCTCCAAAAATTTAGTTCATCGTGTAATATATAATTCGTTTATAAAGGTTCGTCGTAGCCGATATTGAAAATACGCAATAAATTAATTCTGAGATGAGTATTAATGAAAGGGTAATAATAATAAATCAATTTAAGAGACGTGAACAATAAGCTATCAATTACACACACACACACACACACGCACACGCACAGAAACAAAGAGAAAGAGATACATACACGTAAACGCGCGTCGTATTTTTACGTATGAGGAAAAATTAAAAAAGAAATATAGGAATTTCATGGATAAAGATAACATTGATAAGATCGATAAGTATTATCCTTATGTATACTTATGTTAGCCAAGATATATATTGGATCATGTTTGCGTTAATAACTTTTTCTTCGTTACGATGGTGTATCGTAATTTTGTAAGTACACACGCATACGCATACGCATCAGCACGAGCGTGTACATAGTTAAAATTATGTCTTTTGTAATAAATGAATTTTCCCGTACTGATAATAGCAATAATTATGATAATATTTTGTCGATATTATGACAGTTCTCTTAACGTTTAAAACGTTCGTGTCTCTTTGAGAACATACGATCTCTATACGTGTGTGTGTAAATATCTACCTGTTGGACGACCAAAGGCAGTGGGGAAAGTTCACGTAATCAAAAGACAAGTATTACGATACAGAAATAAAGAGGAGGGAGAATGAGGGGGGGGGGGGGGGAATACTACATTTTTCAATTGTACTCAAAATCATAATGATATTCCTTTTTATATAATTTTAGAAACTATATACGCTATATATATATAATAATAATAATAATAATAATAATAATAATAATAATAATAATAATAATAATAACCTATAATTTAAGATGACAATTGATTTTTCCCTCATTCTTATGATCACGTGAAAAATACAAATAGTAATAATAATAATTTATTTTTTTATTTTTTTTTGTCCAAGGAATCAAGGAGAACGATGTAATTATAAATATATGGATCAGCTGGCATATATATCCCCGTTTATGTGTATGTTAAAAAATTGTTAATAACACTGGGCACATAATGTTTACTTAGCTTTCCTAATCGAAGATAATGATGTCCATAATCGGAATGAATATTGTCATTAACCTTTTGAACTCCGACCAATATCACCGAGAAAGAGATAATACGTTCTAGACGTTTGCTCTATTTCTCTACAAAATATATGCAAAGTTATACTTAAAGAGACGGGTACAGGGGGTGGTGGTTGGGATGGAGGGAGGGAGGGAGGGAGGGAGAGGCGTTTAGGCCAACGAGATCTCTACCGATTCTCTCGATGTAAGGTTTCCGAATACGTAGTAAGAAGAATTATTGGATCTCGTACTAAGTATGGAGAGAGAGAGAGAAAAAAAGAAAAAAGAAAAAAAAAGCAGAAAAAAGAAGAAGAAAAAGGCAAGTTCGTTTCAAATAATTATAAAATATATGTTAAATGACGATAACAATAATGGAATAATATCTGTTGTTCGCTCGTACGCGGATAAATAGTTAAAACGCAAAAGGAAGGATTCGACCGCGGACCAATCCCAATCGGTCGAAATTTTTGGATGAAATGAAAATGGTGGGGGGAAAAAAAAAGAAAAAAAGAAAAAAAAAAATAAGTTAAATAACACACACATATGTATGTATAAAAATAAGAAAACGACTTACGAGAGATCGTTGTCTTGGCGAGTCGGTTCCATTCTCCGTGATGACAGGAAAGATACGATGATCAGGATGTTGGTGCTGCTGGTGCTGCTGCTGCTGTAGCAAAAGATGGTTGTGACGACGGTATTGGTGTTGGTGATGTTGGCCAAGAAGAGCCGAGGTGGTGGTGGTGGTGGTGGTGGTGGTAGTGGGTCGAGAATGATGTGCTGGAAGCCGTTCACCACGGATGCGCATGCTCGAGGAACGGCGCAGAACGTTATTAGGTGATGGTCTGGGTATACGAGAGTCCAAAGCTAACGGAGAGGAACCAGGAACTATGGTGGTAGTATTATTACTCGATGAATTCATAGTACTTGATAATATTGAAACACCATCGATGGAACCGTCCAATAAGGCGTCGATTTCTGGACTACTGCAAATGGCTTTGCTTGGGCTGACCATATTTCTCGAATGATTCATCGCCATTGAATCTTCGTTATTGTTGTTGTTGTTGTTGCTGTTGTTGTTGTTGTTGTTGTTGTTGTGGATAATCGAGGTACGAACAGGATGCATGGAATGTAAAGTATGAAGGGATCTCTCGCTACCGTGACGTGCCATCCTGTTCGTCCAATTCATTCTTCTCTCAATCGATAATATTGTTTACCGATCTCTAAACAGACAAATATTTTGATAAGATCGTATACTTTTGGGTTATATTAATGATTCTTTAGAAAATAGAAAGTTTTTCCTTTCTATTTTCTGACGATCTCTATGTATATGTGTATATGTGTGTGTGTGTGTGTGTGTAGGGGGGAGGAGGGGTATAGAGAAAGTCCGAGAGATAGAAATTAATTATGCTGATACGAATGGAGTTCAAGTATCGAAATTCTAGAGTTTCTTGTTCTTTATATATATGTTGGACCATCGAAAAACTTCGTCTCGAATTTTATTAACTATCAGACTTTTACCTTTTTCTCTTTTCCTTTCTTTGTTTCTCTTAGGATTCTAACTCGAAACTAACTCATCTTTTGTTTCCTCTGTTTTCTACGAAACGTTTACTTTGATAGGAAAGCAACGTTGGCAGGATATTGGATTACTCTTTCTAATTATATATATATATATATACATACATACACACACACACACACACGCGCATATGTACCGATTTATAACTATTTATATTTTTCTCTTTTTATTTCAAATAGATAGATATATAGATAGATAAATATCGGATATCGAAATGTTACACGCATGATCGTTCACCACAAGAAAATTCCCTTTCACCGAATAAGATAATATCCTTGTGGGGAACATGATAAGAGAGATGGATGCAAATAGAAAAAGAAAAAGAATAGAGATTGGTATACATGTAACACATATACACACACGCACGCACGCACACACCTCATTCAATTATGAGTAGAGAAAAAAAATTTGGAATTTATATATAATTTTATGTATCACAAAGAAATGTAACCTTTAACTGCATGTAATTGTAGAATTACAATATACAGGGTGGATCCAAAAGTTCCTAAGCGATTATAAAAATCAATTATTCCCGTATCGTTTTCGAGCTTGTAGAGTTTTACAACAATCTGAAACAAACAAGAAAGAGAAAGGAAAAAAAAAGGACAAAAAATCAAAGTAAACGATTTCTAAAATTTTACCTTAACCACCACCCACCCTGTTTGATATAATTGTTACCTATTTAATGTATTTCATTTTTAACAGATTCTTCCCCCCCCCCCTCTCTCTCTAATGTCGTATTTTCTTATTCTTTTTCTCTTTATATTTAGAAAGTTGTTTATATTATATATCGGAACGGACGTGTAATTTTTTATTTTTTTATTTTATATATATTTTTTTCTTTCGCTCGTTTTTCTTCTTTACTTCTTTAATTCGTTTCGTAATGAAATAGAGATAGAAAAAAAAAAGAAAGAAAATAAAAAAAAGAATAAAAAGAAAAAAGTATATGCTTATCAATGCGTAACTATGTTAAAGCGGTATCTTGACTTCGGAATACGCTCAGTGATTACGTTATATATATATATATATATATATGCATATGTATATATATGTAAAAAAAGGATATGAAAAAGTGTTTATTAACCAATTAAACATATCGTAGAGAAATTCAAATGGATGGAACGAAAATGGCGAAGAAATCGACCGATTTTAACATGCATTTCCTTCTAAATTGCATGATATTATTTGATATACATGTATATAAGGTGTAAGAGCGCGTCTGTCAGGCTTGTTAAACTCGTTGAACGTTAATTAAGTTACAAGGCTGAGACCGCGATGCAGTTATTATTATTGAAAAAAAAAAAAAAAAAAAAAAAGAGAGAGAGAGAGAGAGGAAAAAACGAAGATGAAGAGCGTCCATTTTCTTCCTTCATTTTAACCATTAATTAAATACGTTCACAAGGCTTAAAAAACAATTGCGTGGGGAGATTAGAAAGATCGTTTCTAACAAAAAGAATAGACTATTGTATTCGTGCGTTTGAAAGTATTATATTTCACACAAGTCCTCATTCTTTTCTTTTTCTTTTTTTTTTTTTTCTTCTTTTCTTTATTATTTTTATTCCGATTCGATCTAAAAAGTAAAAGTATCTTATAACGTATTAGCAGCTGGTAAGGTAGAAAATTTTACTACTCGAGTCAAAAGTAATAATGATTAAAAAAATATGAGGTACAATAAAAAAAAAAAAAAAAGGAAAGAGCAATAAAAAAAAAACAGAAAGAGAAACAAAAAGTGTGGAACGAGTTACAACGAACAATTACGTCCACCGACCGGACGTAAAGTCCTGTTTTTTATTTATTTACTTTTTTAATGTGAAAAATTGCAATTTATAGAAAATATTAATAAAAAAAAAAAAAAGGTGGGGATGTACGTACACGTATGCACAGAGAACTTCTCGTTGCATAGGGGAAAAAGAGAAAGATAGAGAGATAGAGAGAGAGAGAGAGAGAGAGATAGGTTGAAACGAGAAAGCGAGTAGAGTAGCTATCGGGAGAAAGAAATCGATCATTCTCCTCGTTCTATTTCGAGAACTTTTGCTGCAGTATTACGGAGTATATTTCCTTGCAGAGAGAAAGAGAGAGAGAGAGAGAGAGAGAGAGAGAAAATAAATAAATAAATAAATAATAACACGGTCCGTTTTTTACGCGACAATCTCGATCATCACAGATATATTTTCGTTTGACGTATCCACTGGACGTAAATGTGTATGTATTTGCGAAAAAAAAAATCTCTCGACTTTTGAACGATACGTGTCCCTCCTACGTGAACAAATGATTCTGATTGGTCGAACGATTTGATGGTCGGTGATCTCGTTAAACCATATTGTTGGCAAAGTGTCTTAATCACGCGCGTTAAAAAGAAAATTATTGCCATACAAAAATGGACGTACCAATTTTTAATTTTAAAAATATTTTGGTTAAAAATTATTTACCCTTGATATAGAATTTTGTTTTACTTCTATCAATATTAAATATATATATATATATAAATTGTTTACACGTGTTAGTACACATTCGCTCAGATATCGTTTTAATCTTATCTACATAACTTACAAGGTAATAGAGCTTAAATTTTACTTACGAACACATCGATAGAGTCCGATTTTCTTTTTCTTTTATTTGGACACGCGTATCACACACACACACACACACACACACACACACACACACAACAAACGTACAGAAAGATACACGGCACAAATACACGCGCGAACACCCACGAACAAGTAGTTTTAACAACCACACAAGATACACTAAAAGTTTGACGATCGTTTCGTAGCAACGCGACAAACGAAAAAAAGTTTCGTATCTAGTATAGTTTTTATTCGAGAGAAAAATCTCACTTGTACAAAATGAATGATCACAGAGAGAAAATAATTCACTTTGGATGCGGTAAGAGGAAACGTTGTTTGTTTGTTGTTTCACTTTCTAAACGCGCGCGCGTATATTACCCTTTTTTTCTCTCTCTCTCTTTCTTTCTCTGTTATTTTATCTCTCTCCCCTTTTTTGCCGCGCATCGAAACCACCGGGACTACGGGGTATGATACAGTATTAGTGGTAGTAACGACGACGATAAAATATCCTTGGCAAAATATCAATGCGTTAGTTCGTTCGTTCGTTAACAGCTCGCACTTGTCATTGCGAAAAGATCTCTCACAACCCCTTCCTTCCTTCTCTCTCTCTCTCTCTCTCTCTCTCTCTCTATTTCATGCAGGACGACAGACGATCGACGATGCACTTTTCAACGTGTCCATCACATATCGAAATACATTTAAATATTTCGATAATCGTTCGAACGATTTTTTTTTTCTTTTTCCCCTCGATTAAACACTTTTCCTATTAAGAATAAAGATTAATTTTTTTTGTTCTTTTCTACGACGACGACGTACACATACATACATACGGTTGCGCATACATATATTTCACGATTTATCGAAGCTAAATATATAATAACAGATTGTTAAGAAATATTAGGGACGTTGAGGGACGTCACGAGACAAACACTACGACCACACGACGCGACGACGACAACGACGACGACGACAACGAGGAACTTCGTAAGCCTCATGGAAACGCGTCGGCTGCAGTCAGCGTTGTTACGTTAGCGACGGCAAATTATGAAACGTCCGTGTCACGTGACCACCTCAGATGACCACCTCCCCTCCACCATCATCACCACCCACCCACCCTACACCGACCACTAGTGACATCTTACGGATGAGGAGTAGAATTATCAGGCAACGCTTGTTACCTTCAACGAGTGGCGGCGCTCCTATCGCAATTTATTTTCAAAGGCATATTCGAATTTTACGATTCGATATTTCGATCGATTTAAGTCTAATGTGTGTATATATATATATATATATATTTTTTTTTTTCTCTCTTCATATAAAGAAGAAATCGTATCGCTAATCGTCTGTTGTTTATCTTATACGAACGTTTGTACGTACGAATGGAATTTGTCGAAGGAAAAAAGAAGAGAGAGAGAGAGAGAGAATTATTTTGGAAGACGATCGAGATGGCGTTGATACGAAGGTTGGCAACTGTGATTTCGATACTTCGTGATATTGTCGATATTTCGAAAAAAAGATTGAACGCGCAGTGTTTCCTCAAGATTTATCGTGCGACCAAATTTTTCTTGTCCTTCACCCATTCGTGACTATGGCGATTCAGGATATTTAATAATAATAATAATAATAACAATAATAATAATAATAATAATAACAACAACAACAACAATAATACGTACGAACCGGAGAAAATTGTTCGTAAGAGAGTGAGAGAGAGGGAGAGAGAGGGAGAGAGAGAGAGAGAGAGAGAAAAAATAAAATAATGTGGTAAAATTATGGACGACCGGTTACATCCCCTCATTCGTTTTCGGTTCACTTAATCTCTCCACGATCTCCTTTAGTTAGTCGATAAAACAGAAAATGTTAGGAAAAATTACGTTTTCGTAATGTACGTACCGACGATGCGAACGTAGATTTTCGCGGCTCGTACAGGTTGGGGAAGAATCATCATCATCATCATCCAGAAACGCGATTAGTAGATCTGTTGTCAGTCGGGGAAATTCATCAACTGTATGGAGATTTATCGGAGAAAAATTATTATCTGAACTATGGATTCTCCGCCTGCCTTGGAAACCGTCTATCAAGCTGTATACTCTTTGTACAACAATTCAAATCCATCCGATTCTGGGAAAGCATCGTTATGGCTTGGGGAATTGCAAAAATCAGTAAGTTATTATATCGATCCAAATACTTTATCGTACTTGCCGATAACATCGTTAACGATATCTTTCATTCCAATTTTGTATATTTTTAATTATCGCGTTAATTATCCGCGTGGTACCATACCACAATGCTCGCTTAGTTGGGGGACCAACAGTAAAACCCGTTGTTAATAAAACTCTTGTTAACCTCTGATTTTTGTGAAATCGTTTCTTTTTCTTTTTCTTTTTTACTTTAACGCGATAAAACTGTCGTATTTATAAATAAATGTAGGACGTGTATAGTTCGTTGTAGCGTCTGAAACTAATCGTTGCACGTATTAATTCTATCTATATGTATAAAAGTTTTATTATATCTCCTACGTGTATATATATATATATATATATATATATATATATATATATATATATATATATATATATATATATATATATATATAGATTAGACGCATCAAACGAGCATCTTATTATTTTATCATTTTTAGGTATTTGCATGGAAAATATCTGACGAAATGTTGCAGCAAAAGAGAGACATAGAGTCTTGTTATTTTGCTGCACAAACTATGCGTACAAAAATACAATTATCCTTTCACGAGTTACCTCTAGAAGCTCACACTTCTTTGCGCGATTCTTTGATGGAACATATATCGCAAATTAACGAACACACCAATTCTGCCATTGTTACACAGGTTTATATATATTGATACAACTTAAATTTTTTTTCCTTAAATTAGAACTATCGTAAATTTGTATCTTTTATACATGTATATATATCTTAAGATGTATTTAATATTTCTTATTGTTTACAGTTATGTTTAGCGTTGGCTGCTCTTGCGTTACAAATGTCATCTTGGCAGAAACCTGTTATAGATTTAATTAACAGGTTCGGAAGAACGAGCAGCAGTCTTTGGCCGTTACTAGAGATTATGACTGTACTTCCAGAAGAAGTAAAGTCAAAATCTCTTAGGTATAAAAAAAAACGTTGTAAAGTATAAAATATCTTTTTTGGTTGTATCAGTAATATTTTCTTTTCTTTTCTTTTTTTTTTTTTTTCTTTCTTTGCTCTTGTTAATATGATTATATATATAATGTAGATTAGGAGCCAACAGAAGACAACATGTATTGGTAGAGCTTATTTCAACAGCCGATACGGTTACAGAATTCTTGGTACGTAACTTAGTAAAGTTATACGTCGATATATATGAAAAATAAATATTATATTGTGTCATTTTTAGAAAATGTGTTTAAAAGATGGCGGCGATAATGTACAAATACGAGTTACTATTCTTCGATGTTTTACCAGTTGGATTACAGTACGCGCTATACCTCTTCAGACTATACCAACGAGCGAAGTTGTAACATACGTGTTTCAAGTGAGCATTTATAACATTTAAAGATTTATATAAAGTTATTGTATTATATATGTAAAATTGTTATAGGTATTGGGTAATCATATGGCTGGTTCTCAATTACATGAAGCTGCCGCAGATTGTATGTGCGTTATCCTACAAGCATTAGAAGAAGATAGTAATAGTAGCCGAGATAATAATAGCGAACCAAGTGCTCAATTTCAACAATTACAAATGTGTCTTTTTAGTAATGTAATGGAGTTAGAACAACCATATCACTTATCTGTCGTTCACGAAGATATGGAAAAGTAAATTGAAAATTTATTTTATTTATTAAGATTAATTTTATCATTTTTACATCAATTAATACATTATAAATCATTTTATTGCACAGGTCTATCAATTATTGTCGAGTTTTTACGGAATTGGCCGAGACATTTATTGATACTATTATAGAAGGTAGTGCGGATAGAAAAGATCATTATGCTATCAAGATTCTTGATCTCGTTCTCATTTGTCTTGGACATCACGATTATGAAGTTAGTAATTCGCACATATAACGGAGGATAAATATTCTTATTATATAATATATTTTTGATAATAATTTCGATCGTGCTTTTTAGGTCGCACAAATAACTTTCCATCTTTGGTATAGATTATCGGAAGTACTTTATCAAAAAAATGACGACGAGCTCAATCTCGTATTTCGACCACACATTGAACGATTAATAGGTGCGCTTTGTAGGCATTGCCAAATGGAACCAGATCATGTAAGTGTGTCATTTTATCTAATGTATATCTTTATAATTTAAAATTAATATATATACATACATATACATATATATATATATATATATGTGTGTGTGTATGTGTGTGCGTGTGCGTGTGTATATATATAAATATATATAAATATACTAATATATTAATTAATTTATTATAGCTTGGTTTAGTAGAAGAAGGTGGAGGAGGAGAAGAGTTTGCAGAATTTAGAAATCGCGTATCAGAACTCATAAAAGACGTAATATTTGTAGTTGGCAGCAGTCATTGTTTCAGACAAATGTTTTCTTCATTGACAGGTGGTCCTGGTCCGCAAGGACTACCATCCGTTCAAACACCTACATGGGATTCTATAGAGGCTGCCCTATTTGTAATGCAAGCGGTTGCTAAAAATATTCTACCGTGAGTTATACCGATATATATATATATATATATATATATATATATATATATATACACAAAAATAATTAATGAAATATTAACAAGTATTTTTAATAATCGTTCCGTTTGATCTTACAGTGAGGAAAATGACGTTGTTCCAAAAGTAGTTGAAGCTATCCTTAATTTACCAGAAAACACTCATATTGCTGTACAATATACAAGCATTCTTTTGTTGGGTGAATTATGCGAATGGATAGACAGTCATCCCCAAACGTTAGGTACGTGTAATGTGCGTTTACGCTAATATTAATATCTTATATATTATAATTTAAATGTTTATTACAGAACCAATACTAAATACTTTATTGGCCTGTCTAAGTAAGAAAGGATTAGGAACTGCTGCATCCGGTGCACTTTTAAGCATTTGCACTGCATGCTCAGAACGTATGGGACCGCATTTCCCTGGATTATTGCAAATTGCACGCTCTCTTGATAGTTTTGGCATAAGTAACGACTCTGCCATCGGACTGCTAAAAGGTAGTCCTATATTTATTATATACATACATTATCAATTTTTTTATCTCTTTTTCTTTTTTTTTTTTTTTTTTTTTTTTTTTAACTTCGAATATAACCATCAAGATAATCGATATAACAATGTATAATGATTTATAGGTACGGCGTTAGTTCTGGCAAGATTACCGGGGACAGAGATTACACCGGCTATGAAAGAATTATGTTGGTTTCAAGCTATACCACTTTGCGAGATTTTGCAGAATAAAGTAACAATAGAAAAGGGAACAAAGACTGATCCTGTGATATGGTTAGATAGATTAGCAGTAATATTTAGGTACACTAATCCTCTAATCCCGGATTCAAACGCACCACATCCCTGTCAGAATGTTGTTACCGAAGTAAGTCATTAATGAAACATATTTTTATTATAAAAGATATATACAAAAGAGAGAGAGAGTTAACTCGTGTAATATATAATTGATATTTATTGACAGATGTGGCCAGTATTGTCAAACGTATGTACAGAATATCAACACGATGCAAGACTTATGGAAAGATGTTGTCGTTGTTTAAGGTTCGCTGTTAGATGCGTAGGGAAATATTCTGCGCATCTCCTTGAGCCACTTGTAAAACAGGCACGTAACAATAATATTATAATAATATTCGTCACACAAGATCTTTATTAACCGTCGTCGTAACCATTTATATAAAATATATTTACAGATTGTACAATTGTATTCCGCACATCAACATAGTTGTTTCTTATATCTTGGTTCGATATTAGTCGACGAATATGCTTCTGAAACGGATTGTTTGCCAGGATTATTAAGCATGTTGGAAGCTTTTATCGGACCTACCTTTACGATTCTTCAACAGGATGACGGTTTAAAGGATCATCCCGATACCATAGACGACCTATTCAGATTATGTGCTAGGTATATTAAAATATCGACGATAATATCATTATACGTTATATTAATCTTAAAGTATAATATAACGAACGAAACACGATTCGTTTTTTTTTTTTCTTCCTTCAATAGGTTCCTACAAAGAGTACCTATTCCTTTTCTACATTCATCAATAATCAGCAGTGTAATTGATTGTGCTTTGATGGCGTGCAGTTTAGATCATAGGGATGCTAATGCCTCAGTAATGAAATTCTTTTATGATCTTTTATATAGCGGTAGAATGCTTCAGGTATTTATATATTATCACTACGTTTACGATCTCCGTTTAAAATATTTTTTTTATTTAAATTATATATATATATATATATATATATATATATATATATATATATATATATATAATTAATATTCATATAGTCGCATCCGGATTACTCGATACGACAACAATTAGTGAGAGGAATAATATTAGAGAAGGGTCAAACATTAGTCATGAGACTTCTTCATGCCTCTGTATTCTCTTTATCTTCGTACATGTTGTCCGATGTTGCGGACGTTTTGGTTGAACTTAATTTGGCCGATAGACAGGTAATTTTATTATCGTACGATATTAAAAAATTCTGTGTCAATGAAAATCTAATGGCATTTGAAATGTATTTATTTATTTATTTATTTATTTATTTTTTTTTTTTTTTTTAAATAGCTTTCATCGAAATGGTTGGAAGAAGCTATAAAATCGATGCCAACTCAAAATGCGGATGGATCTCCTACGGCAACGAACGAACAACTCGTTGAATTCCATAATACCGTTACTAGGTATGACAAAATGTCACTTTGATTAATATTAAATTAATGAGAACAACCAAATTTTATATATAATTATTGTTGTTATTATTTTAGAGCTGATACGGCTAAACCTGTGACAGTTGCCCTAAGATACTTCGCGCGTTTGTATCGTTGATGCAACTTTAATTTTTTATCAATGATTAACAAGAACTAAAATAACTAGTAAAGTTCTTCCAAAAATGCAATACCCCTATGCAATTATAACCAAAAGTGATGAGAACCTACAAAAGGGTGTTGTTAACTGGTAAGTTAACTTTATATAACTGTTACGGAGGAAAAAAAAAAAGAAAGCAGTTTCGTGGAAATCTATATAATAAAAATACATACATACAGCATACATACATACAGACACATACATACATACATACATACGTACGTACATACATACGTACATACATATATTTGTGTTTGCGTGTGTATAAATATACATGTGTATGTGTGTGTGTACATATATATATACATATATATATGTTTATTCTATCTACATATTCATTTGCAAAGTATGTACAAAAATTTTATTTCTACAATTAAACTGAACATTTGAATTTATTTCTTTTTCATTTTTTTTCGAGCATTATATATATATACATATACATATATATATATATATATATATATATATATATAATCGCACAAATATACATATACAAAAATTGAAAGAAATAAGTATGTTCAAATGATAAGATATAATTTTTGATAGAACCACCTAAATTGGTGAATTATTCTTTCGGATGAAAACTTTTTTTTTTTTTTTTTTTTTTGACCGTTCAACTATTTCAAAAGTATATTTTTCATTTTTTTTTCTTTTTTTTTTTTTTTTTTTTTTGAATTACCTATTATATGTAATAGGTAAATATCTAGTCATCTCTTATGATTCTTTTTTCTTTTTTTCCTTTTGGTTAATCAAATCGATATAATAGTTGTTAGTAGAAAGAAAATATGAATACATACTTTGTAAAAAATGATATGGAGGTGGTAGAATATTTCAGAAAATTTAATGACAAATTTTTGTATTTTCTTTCAATCTTATTAATATTATGAAACACGTAATTACATTTTATTAATTTGATTGTAATAACATACATAAACATATATATTTTCTTATAAAAATATTTTAGAGAAAGAGAGATGGAAAGTAAGAATTTTATGTATAGATGCGTCTAACTTGTCTCGACTGTAAGGGGGAAAAAAAAAAGAAAAAAAAAAAAAAGAAACATTAAAAGTTTTTGATCATCGGTTTGTTAACACGCAATTATATCTCTTTTTATTTTCCATCTAATTAGCAAAGTTCATAGCCTTATTTAAACTATCACACCTTCGAAGACACAGATTTTATAATTATAATATAACGATTAAAACGCGATAGATAAATTGCAGAGTATCTCAGTTATGAATTTATTAACTCTTTATACCATTATATTTATGAAAAACTATGGATTGAAAATGTACAAGCGCATGATATTGGAAACAATTTATATAAAATTTTCTTTGAAGAATATATATATTTATGTGAAAATTCTTTCATTGGAAATCGATGTAAGATTGTATTAAAAGAAAACGTTTTCGACGTTTTCATATTAACGCACTTGAACTTCTTAAGAAAATAAGAAAAGCAAAAAAGGAAAAAAAAATAAATAACTGCTTATTTCTACTTGATACGACTACCAACTATCTCACAAAAATTTCAAAGCGATGCAGTGGAGCGAATCTTGAAAGAAAAAAAAAAAAAAAAAAAAAGAAAAAAAACAAAAAACAAAAAAAGAAAAATGCTCCCATAACTGTGTCTATAATCATGGGGTATGTATTGAATGATTAAAATCTACACAGAAAAGTTTTGATGGTGTATAAAAAATGTTATTGTACTGATGTATAACAACTTCGTAACCATAGTTCCAAACTAATTACTATCATTACTATACAGAAATAAAATCTGTATGCGTAATGACTGCTTTTCTGTGTAATAAAAATCATATTTATATATATAAGGATAATGCAATTATAAGTATAATACACATTCAGATATATATAAAAATAAGTCTAGAAGCTTACATTCTTGACGTATTTAATTTAACAAGCTATAGGGGGAGAGGGAGAGAGAGAGAGAGAGAGAGAGAGAGAGAGAGAGAGAGAGAGAGCGCTATTCTTAAATTGTACAGATTGGTTACGAAAGCAAAGATAAAGTTCAAGTTTGTCATGGAATGTTATTGTGTACATATAGCATTACTTTATAGTATGGAAACATAAGATACTATGGAGGACTATCTTTAATGTGTACTATCATTGATGTTTAAACTGAAATTCAATTGTGATGTACATCGATATATATAAATACCGATTTAGCATTTATCAATGACAGTTTAAACGCTGCTTCATTTTGTAATAACAGATAATGAAGATAATTGAAATAAAGCGATATTTTTTACCTAAATAAATAAATAAATAAATAAATAAATAAATAAATAAATCAATCAATCAATCAATAACAAATAAATAAATAAATAAATAAATAAATAAATCGATCGTTCAATCAATCAATCAATCAATCTATCTATCAATCAATCAGTCAATCAATGAGTCAATCGGTAAAATAACTTTTACTCGACTCGTAACTAACGTAATATTAATCCGATTAATTTAATTAGAAAATAGAGTATAGTGAAACGAATTTAAGGACATTATGCGAACGTGTAGACCTCTCTCATACGAGATACAACAGCACACGGTTTCTTGCAGACAACACGCGAAGAATGCAGAGTGGCACGACGCACGGCTCCGACATTCCAAGCTCAGGAGGTGATTCACGATCATTTCATCTATCTATGGAACGACTGGCTCGTAGACTTTAAAACGTTTCATTCTAAACGTCGTGCTATGCAAATGTAGTTATGTTCGTTAAAAAAAAGTTTATCGGAAAATTCTATATACCATATATATATATTCAATTTAAAAAAAGAAAACGAGAGTATTTTCTTTCATACATATATATATATATATATATATATATATATATATATATATATATATATATATTATTTATAGGATTTTGATAAGCGATCAGATGCTAGTTATTTTTTTTTTTTATTTATTTTTTCTGTTTTTTTTTGCTCTACGAGTCTGAATCAAGTCGATTTATTTTTGGGTGCGTCCTTTTTTTTGGAGAGGAGAAGGAGGAAGAGGAGGTAAAAACTATTATATATTCCGAATGATTTTCATATATAAAAAAAAAAAAAAAAAAAAAAAAAGAAAAAAAATAACTGGGACATAAGTACAACGCTCTATGTGTCATTTGGAACGAATCTCTATGCGATAATCGCGAATGGGGAACGATCGATGATAAAATAAAATCGATACATCCTCGAGACGAACGAGATATGTACTTTGGAAGCGAGGTGAGCTTAAAATATTTGAGCTTGTTCTATGTATATTATATATACATATATATATATATATACATATATAATATGTACGTATGTATGATGTATGTATGTATGTACGTATATCCCTGTGTGTGTGTGTGTGTGTGTGTCTACTCGGTCGCATGCAGACCGACGGCAGGTGCCTCTCGACGCTTCGAGGTTATGTCGGCTTTCGCATTGCGGAACGGCGCACGTGATCGCGGTGTCGTGACCTGGAATTTTGATCCAGGTATTGAACGGATAAAGAGTACGCGTTCTTACCGCAACGCGGAAAAGCAGCTACTCTCGTTATCGGGTGAAACATTTGATGCAACCGAGAGTGCATTAAACGCCTCTTCTTCATTTCATTACGTACATACTCTCACATAACGAATTTAATTCATTCCCTTTTTTTAACCTTATTATTATTATTATTCTTTTCTTTTTTTTTTCTTTTTTCATTATTTCAACATTTTTATCTCGTATTTATTTTATTTTTATTTCAGAGAAATATTTCATTTCATACGATCGTTCGTACTGTAAAATTGTAATAATTCGTAATTTGACGTTCATTAGTTTTTATTCGACAATTACGATTTTCATTTCAAATTTTTCCTAGAATAAAAAGTATAATATTATCCCTTGTCGAAAGTTGGAAGGATCAAAGAGTTTACGTTTACGTTGAATCATCGATATATCGCGTCATAGTTTATAATCGTTGACAATAATTGTATTATTTTCGATCGGGTCCGTGAGTCAATTTAAAGCATAAACAAAAAATAATAATTATTCGATCTATCGAAATTTGTGTGCGCCATCTTGGAACGATTGCGATTCTCGAAGTGCATCATCTTGACGTAAAGAAAAGAAAAGAAAAGAAAAGAAAAGAAAAGAAAGGAAAGGAAAGGAAAGAAAGAGAAAAAAAAGGAAAAGAATAAGAAGAAGAAGAATACTGATCATCGCGCGTTGTTAGTAGCTCTCGACGTTTCAAGATATGCCACGTCGTCCTCCGAAGACATTGTCGACAATCTCAGAAGCTGAGTCACACTCGGCGACGGTTAAGCTATGAGTCAGAGAGAAAAAGGCGGAGCTAGCTAGCTACCTTGCTTATTGCTTATAAAGAATTGTATTCCGACAGAGAAGGTATGTATCGAAATGTGCGAACAGGTGGGCGGTCTGCATTCATCGTCTACGTCATCTTCGTCGTCGTTTAATCGAGTTCGATATCTCTTTCGATATTTCAAAATTATTCTTTAAAGAAATAAAGAAAAAAGAAAAAAATAAACGAGAAAGAAAAGAGAGCAGGGCATTTTATACGAAAAGCAAGATGAAAAAAGAAAGAAAAATAAAGTAGAATGCGATTTTGATTGGAATAAGGATTTCGGTGAAGGGAAAGGAAGGAGGAGGAGGAGGAAGAGGTTATACATGCGAATAATACATATGGGAAATATCGAAGATAATATCGAATAAAGCCACGTTGACGTTCTCTATTCATCGTTTGCATCGAAGAAAGGCACTTGTGAAAGGTCCTCGCTAAACTAGCGCAGAACAGCTTACACGGAGTGAAACGAGTAAGAGAGAGGGAGAAGCAAGTACATATTGTTCGATCATACGAGAATGAACTTCTTAAACTAGTTACGATTTGCTATGAGGACTCGAGAGAGATAGAGAGAGAGAGAGAGAGAGAGAGAGAAAGAGCAGAGTCGTAGATATCTCACCCCTAACAGAACAGGGTTGGAAATGTAAGGGTTTACGTTGTATTGTAGTAACGATGCAGAGAGAGAGAGAGAGAGTAGATAGGAGAAAAATAGAAAAGAACAGAGAGATAGAGAATACGTACTATAGATACATTTATTAGGAACACAATATAATAGTTTATTGTTGTTCGATCTTATAACTATAGACGAGACCGATAATCAGTTTTAAAAAATCCTAAATAGTAATGTATCATTAAATAATACACAATTGTTTCTCGAGTGTTACGATCGGTTCTTCTTTTTTTTTTTTTTTCATCGTCGTCGTTGCGTCGTTAATTGATAGTACAGGGATTATATAATATATCGATTATGTAATGCGTACTACTACACAATTGGTGCGTAAACCACTCACTCGGTTATTGCAATAGTCCGCCGTGTATATGGGACGTACTTTCAGTGACGTCCACTCGTTGAACGAACGCGGGCCCATCAATAAAAGGGCTCTTCGTTACCTGACTACCGGTGAACTAACGAGTGGATATCTCTTGAAGGGAGACGCGTCGTGACGCGTCCCGTCGCGTCACGTCGCTGCCATACGCGCAGCCCTCTCCAAAATGCACCTATAAGTGACTTTCTTCTTTTTCCCTCTCCCTCTCTCTCACTTTTTTTAAACTTTACTTTACTAACTGTACCTAACCTATATTACGTGTGTGTGTATAATATATATATATATATATATTATAATTGCCATGTAAGGATTATTAACCTGAAAAAAAAGAAATCAATGTTATTAACAATAACATTTGAATACATTCTCGATAATTAAACCATCGTTTTTTTGTTTGTATCGTATACAGTGTGGGTCGAAAGTAAGTTTATAGAGACGATTATTTTTTTTTTCCAATCGTTGATTATACTCCGTTTCCACGTTTTCCTACCCCAACCCCCCTCCCATTTTTCGAGACCACACAGGCTTATTTTTTTTTTCTTTTCTATTAAAGCTCCAAAGAGTATAATTTTACGAGTCTATAAACTTTTGCTCCAATCTCTGACACACATACATACATATGTATATATATATATATATAATATATGAAATAATTTTGCGTTAAGATGTAGAAAAAATCGTCGGAGGAACGCATATATCGATCAATCGTTTGGCCAAAGACAAACATGGCGGCGCTCGACTCGAGTCGATTAGATTTGACTCGATGATAATTCGATTGTTACGTTCATTCTCTTTTGGAGATATTAAAAATCATTGGTAAACCCATCTGCGCGACGTTTTAAATTAAAATCCGTATATATATATATATATATAATTAATCTTTACCCAGGATACGGATAAACTTTATGTTAATTTAATCTCGAATGAGTCGCGGAGTCCTTCTTTTTGGTTAATAATCAGTGTTACGAACTGGTATACATAAACGTTCCTCAAATATCATCAAACGGCATGACCTACGAACACGTATGTAACGTAAATTCGCACATGCGAATGTATATATATATATATATATATATATATATATATATATATATATTTATATACACACGATATAGCGACTTGTACGGCGCGATGGCTATATGGCGCACGCGAGATACGAGTTAAAAAAAATCAGAAAAGAAAAAAAATATTTGTAGGGTAGAGAAATCAGAAACAGGGAAGAAGATGATAGGGGTTGGAGAGGAGGGTTGGTTGCAACGGGTGTTATCGAAACAGGTGACTCGAAGGAAAATAAATATATATATATATATATATGTGTGTGCGATGAATAACCTCAATATCATAATATATATATATATATATATATATATATCGTGAGATTAACGTGATAAGGAAAGAGCAAAAACGTTCGACGATTAGCGTGGGATGACAAATACGAAGATGCTCAATTTTTTTCCCTCCTCCTCCCCGTCTTCTCGCTCACGTCAACCACCCATTCAACTCCCATCATCCCCACGGTCCCCGGGAGTGCGTAACAGGACCCCCCTCCTCACCAAGGCCCACTTTTCGTATAAGAAATAGTATCGGATGAGTGCGATCGGTGGCGGGCTAGGGGGATTGAGAAAAATTAATTTACGAATCGGAAAAAGAAAAGGGAAAAAAGAATCTCTTCGTTTGATATATATTGACGATTACGAAAGAAAAAACAAACAAAATCGATTAATCGAGAAGAGAACGAACGTGCATATATATATCGAGGATTCACGAGGATGAAATTTGTAGAGTGTGTGGGGGAAAAAAAGTGCAATTGGGCATTATTAACTACAAATTTCATCCTTGCTATTGTATATATATATATATATATATATATATAACGATACATATCCGAAGGGAAAGAAAAATTGGAAGTAAAAGGAAAACGTGTTGCGATATATACAAAAAAAAAAAAAATTGCGATGCTATAGGGAAAGAAAAAAAAAGAAAGAAAAAAAAAAAGAAAAACAAAACGAAACAAAAAAGAAAAGAACGAATCCACCCGTAGTAAAAAAAAAAAAAAAAAAAAGTGAGCAGGAGATGATGGTGCGTGGGTGGTTATTGGGGTGGGAATGGAAAGGTAACGGAGGAAAGGTGGGTAGGTAGGTAGGTAGATAGGTAGATAGGTAGGTAGGTCTTGTTCGTTAGGAAGAAGTCGTTTAAAGCCATCAGTAGTAGGCCCACCCTTCCTTTGGCATCGACGGCAATGGCAACGACTACGACTACTACTACTACGACGACGACGACGACGACGACGACGACGACGGCTACGGCTACGGCTACGGCTACGGCGACGGCGACGGGCAGCCACGGCGTTGCTGGGCAACCAGACAGCCAGACTGCCGTCTGCCAATCTACCGGGGGCGCGCGGAAGGCCGCGAACGAACGAGACGTGCGAGGTGGAGGCGGAGGAGGAGGAGGAGTAGGAGGAGGAGGAGGAGGAGGAGGAGGAGGAGGAGGTAGCAGGAGTTGCAGCTACGTCGGCGGGGTACGTGTGGCGGCGCGTCTCCGGTGCAGGCTGCGGCGGCTGCGACAACGGCTTTGTCGGTGGTGGGGGTACTAAGGTCGGCGTTCCGAC
>OU964977.1:5209083-5221583 GCA_918808275.2 Dolichovespula sylvestris
TATATATATATATATATATATATACGCAAAGTGGGGGGAGGGGGTATATATACATACATACGTGTCGCCCGACCGCAGTTGAAGAGGCGATGAGTCAAAAAGTATGTGTAATCATTCTACCGAAATGATTTCTCGAAGATGATTCATCGTCTCGATACGCGAACCTCTTGGTATAAACCGGAAATATTCCTTTATTATATACCCTGCGAAAAAGAGAAAGAAAAGGAAAAAAATATAAAAAAAAAAAGATAAAAGAAAATTAAAAAAAAAAAAAGAAAAAGGAGAAGAAGAAAATTACGAACTCGGAGAAATAATAATGTCGGATGGTATAAATTCGATGGGGAAAATGTTTTTAATCCGATCTAAAGTAACGGGGGCTTGATGATAGGCTGGTACGAGGCTGCAGACTGCAAAGTCACCCCCTCGGCCCCTACCATGTTCTCTCTCTCTCTCTCTCTCTCTCTCTCTCTCTGTTCGTCCGGCCAACCACTATATATTCCCTCGCCTCGTCTCCCATCTGCCTTGGTTGGTACGTTATTGGCACCGGCTGATGGCCGATGCGAATTTCTGATGACCCCGAGGAAAGGAGAACGCGCACGCGCAAGATACATTCTCTTTCTCTTTCTCTTTCTCTCTCTCTCTCTCTCTCTCTCTCTCTTTCTCGTCTTCTGAGAGAAAGAGAAAGAGAGAAAAAGAGGGAGAGAGACATCGTTCTATCTATCTCTCTCTCTCTCTCTCACTCGTATGCGGTTTGCTCATATTCGCTGACTTTCAAATGGAATAACCGACCGATTGAATGAGATTTTCTGCATCGATCAGAATCTGTAAAAAAAAAAAAAAAAGAAAGAAAGAAGAAAAAAGAAAATAATTGTTAGCCATTGAGGATTTTTTTTGTTCTATCGCTTTTCCCTTTTCTCCTTTTATTCTTCTTTTTCTTTTTATTTTTCTTCCTTTTTATCGAAGATATCTGCTACTTTCGATCGTCTTAATTAATGTACCCCACTGGGTAAGCTTGAATATAAACCTATGGGTATACCCCGGTTTATATCGTAAATGGCGATTAATAAGGGAGGTGGAGCGCGAGGAAGGGTTTGATTGTCGAGTCGTTGGGACCGACAATCCGAACTCGTAAAAACGAATTTCGTTAAGAGACGAGGCAAACCTTTCGGGAAGGGAGACGTAGGGAACGATCGAATAACAGAAATCATTATTGGTAGGCTAATCATTCTCGGCGTAGACCGAGTTCCGTTCTCCTACTTCGTAAGATGTAAATGTTTCGATGGTATTAATATGAAAGTTCGTAATTAATTAATTAATTAATTAATTAATTAATTAATTGATAGACCTTTCTCGTCGTTTATTTTTCTTGAATATCGTTACCTCACGCGTGGTTAATTAACGCGTCTTAAGAATATTTTAATGACATATATATATATATATATATATATGTATGTATGTATGTATGTATGTATACATACATATTTTAAAATATCTAATATAATACATTCTATGTAATAAATTTGAGATAATCAAGGTCAATGTTCTCGCACATGGAAATTTTCTTTTCCGTACAAATTTGCATACATAAATTTGCATACGCATATAGAAAATTGCTGTACATGGACAACGAAGGGGGAGACGAAAAAAAAAAAAAAAAAAAAAAAAAAAAAAAGGTAAAAAGGAAGAACCGAAAAGAAAGAAAAAAAAAGAAATAATGAGAGAAAACATTGTAAAATAAGAGCGAGAGAGAGGGAGAGAGAGAGAGAGAGAGAGAGAGAGAATAAAATCGCTTGAAATTCGTATGTCGAAAGTTTATCAAGACGTAATCACCGAAGCGGCACAATAAAGTCCAAGAGAGGCGGATCTTTCGAAAGTGCATACGTGTACGTACATATACATACACGTGGAGGATATGCAAGCACGTACTTATTTACGTTAATACGTATATACGTAAGAGTACGTACATACGTACATATATATATATATATATATATGTGTGTATATATATATATATATGTATATATATACACATACGTAGAATCTTGGCTGGCGATAAAATGGCAGGAACCACGGCGAGAGAGGCAAACGTTGTACAATGATTACGCGAGCATTTTCGATGGAGGACTACTGCGGCGCCCGTTACCAGGTGTACCGGATGCAAATATAGCCGCGAATTAAACTACACGCGTGCATCTGCCCCCCTTATTCATATATCTATATAGATACGATAGATAGACATATATATATATTTATATTTATACGTATATATATATATATATATATATATATATAGAGTCTCTTCCCTCAATTTCTTCTTCCTCTTTTCAACCCTTATCGTATACGAATAATCTTCAGTACGTATTGCAATCATGTAGATACGTTGAGAGATATATGATTATTATTCTCTTTGTAGAGAGAGAGAGAGAGAGAGTCGAATCGCAAGGAGTATACACATTTCGAAGGAAAGTAATTTATCATATTGTTCGTTACATACCGCATCGTATTTTTTTTTTTTTTGTTTTTTTGATATATATCTGTAACCTTAAGAAAAAAAAAAAGAAAAGGAAAAGAAGAAAAAAATCAAACTAAAAATTATGGTATACATCATATTTGATTTATAGTTTCAATGTCATGTATAATTATCTTTGAGGGATCAGGATAATAATTAGTTATATACGACTTTTTGTTTGTATCATGTTTCGTACACGCACATATATACATGTATATATGTTAAAAAAATTTCTACATTAAAAATTATTACATATTATGTAATTTATAATTTAAAAATAAGTGTTTAAAAATAAATTAAGAATCTATGATGTATATACATTATATATTACATTTAACATAGAATTTAAACGAAAAACAGAGAGAGAGAGAGAGAGAGAGAGAGAGACAGGCAGACAGCCAGAGAGAGAGAGAGAGAGAGAGAGAGAGAGAGAGAGAGAGAGACGAAGAAGCACTCAGACGGTCTCGATAGACTCATTAGTTTTGTCCCGTCGTTCTTACTCATTGATAAGAAGGAGTCTGCTTTGTCGTTCGTCCACGGTGTTTGCCATTAAAAAACAAAATGCATATATATATATATATATATATATATATATATATATATATATAATTTTTCACAAAAAAATCAAAAGTAAAAGAAAAAGAAAAAGAGAAAAAAAATGATAAGATAAAAGGAAAACAAAAAGAAAAGAAAAGAAACGGAAGACCTCTTCGATAAATATCGATCGAAAAAAATGGATAGATCGAAACGCGACACACAAATACTTTTAAATATATAATGCATCTGTCTCAAGATATACATACATATATATATATATATATATATATACGTGTATATGTATGTACGTCGAATTAGTATAGTCAGTTAGAAATGTAATGTAAATGCAGGAGTATAGTAGGAGACCAATGAACTATGCGGTCCATTCCTAAGGGTGAAGGACCCGATTTCTCACCCTCTTACACTGTTCTTTTTTTCTCTCTCTCGCTCTCCCACATACACCCACACACGTACACGTATCCCTTACATATATCTGTCCCTTCCATAAGAAATCGTCTCTCTACCACCTTCCAATAACCTCCCCTCTTTTCACCCCTTTTACACTTTGTCTTATATACCCGTACAATATTTTCATCCCTCTCTCTCTCTCTCTCTCTCTCTTTCACAAACAATACACGCACAGCATCCATATCTCTCTCTCTCTCTCTCTTTCAGATATATACATATATACATATACGTGCACCTATCTTCCCCTATACAGGAATCCTTTCTCTTGTCACCTATTCCCCACCCACCTTTTACGCTCTACCCCCACCACCTGGTATCTATCCCACCAACGGTGGTGGTGGGTCGACATCTCCGCAGCTACGGTGCCACAGTTACATACGCGTACACATCGAATGACACCAGGTTTCTCCCGGCTTCTCCCCGATTCGTATATCGTATAACGTATAACGTATATCGTATGTCGTATATATCGTATATCGTCTCGATCACGGATTTTAATTTAGAAACTTATTATTTGTTTCCCATTTTTTTTTTTCTTTTTCTTTTTTTTTTTTTTATCGATATAAAACATATATATATATCCTACGACATCGTCGAAGATTCGTTCCTTATTTATTTTCATTTCAATTTGTTTTCACTTCTCATCCCCTCCCCTCCCCTACCCCCGTATTTAGTTGCATTCTATTTTTCATTCTTTATTTTTTTTCTTTCTTTTTGTTCTCTCTCTCTCTCTCTCTCTCTCTCTCTCTCTCTGTCTCTGTCTCTTTTTTTTTTCCTTTTCTCTCTCGGAAAATAACATTCGAAGCAATTATTACGACGTTGGTGGATGCGCAGATGTCGATTGACATCATTTGGAAATAAACGTATACGTGATATGAACTTTTTATATGTATGTATTTATGTATGTATATATATGTATATATACATGTATGTATTAGGATAGTTATTAGGATCGTTCTAAAGTGATACGAGCGCAACTCGATTGTTATCGATTAGGTACATCGCGCAAAGAAATGGTACATTGTTATTATCAGCTGTCCTTCTTGAAATAGAAATCTATAGATACGTAACGTCTCGTTTCGTACCGATAATATCTTTCAAACGTGTTATTTATAATGCCTCAAGCTCGTTCCATTTCCTTCGTTCTATTATTACATATACATATACATACACACACACACACACATATATATATATATATATATATATATACACATATATATATTTTACGTATTTAACGTATCACCATTTTATCCCGATTAAGTCGTTTCTAATCTATCAATTTTTAAAAATAATTTCTGTAACGTTTGTGGTGTCCTCTAAAAATGTATTACGTCAATAAACGTATATACAGCTTTTATACAATATATTTTATATTCAATATATTATATATATATATATATATATATATATATTTATTATTATAAAGATAATTAAATTTCACAATTCGTTCGGTTAATTGGATTAATCGAGGAATACAAAATGAAGGAAATAAAACCGAGATAGGGATATATTGGGAGAGGGTTAGGTGTAACAACGACGACAGAACCACATTGTATAAATTATTATCGACGGTACGTGGTCAATTTTATACAATTTATTTATACATATATATATATATATATAGTCTCATTCGAAAGGAATATTCGCTGTTAAATTTAAAGCGTAAGGATATTGAAAAGAGATATTTTAAAATACATTTTGGCGAACGTCACACATCTCGAAGCTCCTCCATGGCTTCGACGAATAGACGACACACACACACACACACACACACACACACACAGAAAGAGAAGGAAAGGACATATAGGATCGCGGTGTCCTTTTCCGCACGATTGCGCGCATGCGTATTATTTCTCATGAGCCAAGCCTGTCGCGGCCTCCGAAGCAGCAGCAGACGAGGATTGAATCACGACGCGCCAAGATATTGCGTTCGAGATAAGATGTCATTCCTCTTATACGGCCATATCGATCCTCTCTCTCTCTCTCTCTCTCTCTTTCTCCTACATCTTCCTTATGATATTAAGTTTAGTCGATCGATCGATCGAACGTGAGATCGAACATGCGATCGATCGATCGATCGATCGATCAATCTATCTATCTATCTATCGATCGGTTATTGTGATATTCTCTCTCTCTCTCTCTCTCTCTCTCTCTCTCTCTTTTTCTTTTCTTCATCGATTCAATAACGTTTATCTCGAAACATTTTCATCGATATATTAACCCTAACCTTACCTCGATTCCTACGATGCCTTGGAATTTTTTTATTTGTATTTTTATTTCATACTTATCGATTCTTCCCCTTCTTCTTATTCTTCTTCTTCTTCTTTTTATCGTTTTTATTTTTTTTTTGTTCATTTTCATTTTGATTTTGATTTCTATAGTTTAAATCGACGTCGACGACGACGGCGGCGACGGCGGCGACGCGCGCACACGCAACGCACACACACACACACACATACACGGACGGACGGACGGACGGACGGACGGACGGACGGACGGACGGACGGACGGACGGACGTTAATAAAGGAAGATGTAACGCCTTTTCGCTCATTAGCCGCGAATGCGCGCGGCGTTACGGGCGAGTTCGTCGAATAACGAGACAAAGACTTTCTTTATGCATCCGGCCGGCCGGCCGGCCACTGGATGTGTAAACTAAAATCTTCGTTGGGCAGCGCGCGCGCGCGCGCGCGCTTTATTGGTCGCATTATATTAGCGGACACTAGCGATAGACAGACAGAGAGAAAGAGAGAGAGAGAGAGAGAGAGAGAGAGAGAGAGAGAGAGAGAGAACGAACGAAGCTAGCACATTGGTTTTATCGGTCTACTATACCTTCCCCAACGCGTTTATACTTTGCCACTCTTTGATAATTATTACAGGTCTATTGATTAAAAAAGAAGTAGATGAAGAAGAAGAAGAAGAAGAAAAGGGAGAACCATCCCTTTTATATAACCATAACGCGCCACTTACCTTTCGCGAATCCTACGTTCGCTTTTTTTCTTCCGGTTTTAATTGTCATCAAAAATTCCCAAACGAAGTGGAATAAACTTCGAACGAATCTGCAAGCGACGTTAGAATCCGAAAGGAAGGATCTCGATTGTCCTTTCGAAAGATTCGAGAGAGAGAGAGAGAGAGAGAGAGGGACGGGAGATACGATTGATCTTTAAAATTCCCAAATCGCGACGACACTTTCTTTTTCTCTGTCGATGATTATTTGAAATGAATAATTTACCGTCGTAATTAATCGAAAAATATGTCGTACGTTAGTATAATAGGAGTCAAAGTTGAAGGAGCGGCCGTGCTTCGTCCGTTCAATTTTCTTTTCTTTTCCTTTTTTCCCCTTTCATACGTTCCGACTCTCTTTTTTTTATCTTCGAATATATTTCAACGTAATGATCGATAATATTGTTGGATTCCCTTCGATGTTTTTTTATTTTTATTTCTTTTCGTCTTTCCTTCTTTCCCTCATTCGGGATGCTTTCTCCTTTCCCCTGCCCAACAGCCCCAACCCCCTCTCTATTTCTCTCTCACCTGGTATATTCTTTTTTTTTGTCGAAAAAATACTCTCTAGCGTTGAATATTATGCACGCTTCTTGCTAATTTACACGCACACGCGAAAGAGAGAGAGAGAGAGAGAGAGAGAGAGAGAGAGAGAGAGAGAGAAAGAGAGGGAAGAGGGAAGAGGGAAGAGGGAATAAAAAAAACGGGCGTAGCAAGCGAATTCTCCGTGGTAATGTTGATTCAGACATAAGCGAAGCGCGACGGAAATTTCGCCGAGGGGATTCACATATGTTCTCCTCCTACCGTGTAGTAGTCGTCGTCGTAGTAGTCGTCGTCGTAGTCGTTCTTGCGTTCGTTCTGCTCGCAAAACCAGTCGAAGCGAGAACGGCACGTCGAATCCTCTCTTCTTCGTATCCCTTTTTCTCAACTTGCGCGAATGACAAATTAAGCCTCGGGAGTTTTCTCTCCTCTTTGACGACGACGAACGACAAAAAAGTCAATCGTCTCAGGGAGCAATCGAAAGGGTTCCCTTCCTTTTTTTTTCTTCTTCTTCCCCCCTACTCCTTTCCGATTTTTTCCATTACTTTTTCTTTTCCTTTTCTTTTCTTTTCTTTCTCATTTTTTCTTTTTTCTTTTCTTCTTTGTATTTGGTTTCATCGAACATACCAAGAAACGTATAGATATTTTATTGCTATGTTTCACGATAAAGAAAGGTGTTATTTCGTACGTACCAATTCTTTTATATACGTACATAGTTTAAAGAGACTGACGGTGTGTGTGTGCGTGTGTGTGTACACCGTAATATCGGATATGATCGATAAGAGAGAGAAAGGAATTATTTCAATGAAACAAATCGTTCCGTCTATTTTACGTAGAAAATCGTTCGTGGAAAGTGCAAAGGACGCATTTGGAATTATTATTGGATCCGGCAATTATTGTTATCGGGTTTGAAAGGGATTTCAGAAAAAAATGATTCGAAGGATAAAAAAAGCGGGAAAACGTGGGGGTTTAGTGGTGTGGTGGGGTAAGGAGAGATCGTGGACGGGACCAGAGGAGGCAGACGACAGACGAACTTCTTTGGAAAATGGAGAATTTCGAGAACGGTCTCCTCGCGGCGGTCGGTGGCCTCAAGGGCGGCGCGTTCCTATCTCTCTCGTAGTAGTAGTAGTAGTAGTAGTAGTAGTAGTAGTAGTAGTGGTAGGTAGTCGCTCTTGTACGCGAGGATAAAGGGATCGACCGAGCGGTGCAGCGATTTCGGCCAGGAATTCCCGATGAGACAGGGCGGAAAGTACAAAGGCAGAGGAGAGTCGAAAGAAAGAGAGAGAGAGAGAGGGAGAGAGAGAGAGAGAGAGAGAGAGAGACGACGGAGACGGAGACGGAGACGACAACGACGACGACGAGGACGACGAATTAGTAAAGGAAAGTCGATTCGTTCGTGTTCGTACGTCTACGTTAATATTCGGCGATGTTCGCGAGCAATCGTTCGGTTAAGTTCGTAGGTCTTCGGCCTCGCCCCGAGATTTCTGCCCGAACTCGTGCGGCTTCGTGCCGGCAGCGTGTGGCGCAGGACGGTTAGTAGCGCATCGGCGCTCGTTGGCTATCGTCGTTTTTGCATCCTCCTCCTGTCGACGACGAACGCTCGGTCAGTTCGTCGTCGGTGCTCCGCAAGGAAGGTGCCTTCTCGTTAAGGGGGGCACACCGCACGTAGTCGTCGTAGTCGTCGTAGTCGTCTTCGGCTCGTAGTCGTCTTCGTCTCGTAGTCGTAGTCGTCGTCGTTCTCCGCGTTCGCTCCATCGTCGTGTTCGTTTTTCTTTATTCTCCTTTAATTCAAGCTTTAAGAGAAGAGAAGATAGTTTTTCGTGACTCCGTTTCTCTTTCTTTCTTTCTTTCTTTCTTTCTTTCTTTTTTTTTTCTTCTTATTCTATTCCATCCATCTATCTATTTTTCTTCTCTCTCTCTCTCTTATCTGTCTGTCTCTGTCTCTCTTTCTCTCTCAATCTTAATCTTACTCGCACATCTCAAATATTTCATCATCGTCATTCTCACCGGCATTTACCTCTCTCGGTCCACGAAATCGGAATCGTGCCGTCGTGTAGTCAACTCGAATCGGGTTTTCCCGTTAACTTAGCATCCACGTATATATACACACATATATATAGATTTATATACTCTATATACATATATACATATATATATATATATATATATATATATATAGGATTTGCGAAACGTGCTACAAAGTTGTATATCTCTACATGCCACGTTACCATCGGAGCCGGCCGCAGAGAGACACGAGAATTGCGAGTGTTTGGTGACGTGTTAATTTGCTACCGCTTCGATTGGTTGCGGAAGGAAGAGAGAGAGAAAGAGAGATATAGACAGAGACAGACAAAAAGAAAAAGAGGGGGGAAGTACCGAGAAAAAAAAATTCAACCATTCCTCTCTCTCTCTCTCTCTATCTATCTATCTATCTATCTATCTACCTATCTATCTATCTCTCTTGTTTCCTAACGTTCGAAATTTGTCCCCCTTTGTTCTTCATCATTATTATTTCTTTCGTCCTCCTTCCCTTTTCGCTTGTAACTAACGATCACAATTCCCCCCAACCCCCCACTCCACCTCCACCCCCTTTCGACCAACGCGCAAGTTGAATATCGTTGTATAACTTCTCGTACGTTAATTTCTCGTCGAAATTCGCCGGCGCGGTAAATCCATTGGAACGCGAGTAAAGTAGGGGAAGGAACGGAGTAGAAGAAGTAGAAGTAGAAGTAGAAGAAGTAGAAGAAGAGGAAGAGGAAGAGGAAGAAAAAGAAGAAGCCGGGTAACAGGCGCCGCGAGAAAGGAACGAAATTCATTCCGGGATATATCGTCGTCTCCGATCGACGACCGACCGCACGACGACCACGAGAGAGAAGCACGGCCACGACCACGACCACGACCACGACCAAGACCAAGAAGCAGCTACGGAATCGTCCTCGAGAAGTCCGACGAACTCTCTTTTTCTCTTCTCTTTTCTTTTTTTATTTCATTTCATTTTATTTTATTTTTATTTTATTTTATTTTATTTTATTTTTTTTTTCGACTCTTTTCCCATATTTTTTTGTTTCGGAGAAAAGAACGTGCGAGAGTTCGTTTGGAGAGAGAAAGAGAGAGAAAAGGACATTCGTAATTCGAACGTGTCGCTTCGATTGAGAACGAGGCCCAGTGATTTTCTATCTTTATCTCGCTTTTATCCTACTCCAACACCACGATCCTCTACACCTCTCTATCTCTCTCTCTCTTTCTCTCTCTCTATCTCTCTCTGTTTCTCTCTCTCGCTCATTCTTTTCTCTTTTAATCTATTTTTATGATTGTCCTAACAGAGCTTCTTGATGGAAACCATTGCCAATCGTAACTGAATTTATATTTCACTGTTTTCTTCTACTTTTTTTTTTGTTCTGTGTTCGCCATTTTTATCTCTCTCTCTCTCTCTCTCTTTCTTTTTTTCTTTCTTTCTTTCTCTTTGTCTGTCTTTCTTTTCGATTCTCTCTCTCTCTCTCTCTTTCTAACCTCACTACGTTCAGGATCATCGGAGCACGTAGTGGTTCTCATTGGCCAGGTAACTAGTCATTTTTTTTATATTTATATATATATATACGGATATATATATATATGTATATGTATATATATATGTATATACACGTATATATTACTTATGTATATTTTATTTTTCTCAATTACAATTTTTCTTTCTTTCTTTTTTTCCTCCAAGGAAATTATAATTGTCATGGAATTTACCCGGTTAAACTTTCATGTACGATCGTTAACATATTGCGGTTTATGCGAATGGGGACCGATTAACAAATTTTTTAATAACGTTTTCGTTATCGACCGAGCGAAATTCGATATACCAGAGAGAAGATATTTTTTTCTTTTCCTCTCTTTTTTCTTTTTTTTTTTTTTGGAACGATATTCTATTCGTTCGGACGGACGTTGACGAGATGATTCATCAACGCTTATAGAAGTTCTCTCTCTCTCTATGTGTGTCTATCTCTATCTCTTCCTTCGAGTTAAAGGAAGGACGTGAAAAATGGTCGAAATTTTTAACTACAAATTACATATACGTATACGTGTATATAAATATATATATGTATGTATATACACGTATACCAATTTTATATATTTATATATATATATATATATATATATGTATATATATGTATATATATATCGGTGTTAATAATCTTGAAACATATAGAACGGTCATTCACTCTCGGACAAATCCTTGTTTGAAATACTCGTAAAACGTCTGACCCCAGGAGCCGCCATTAATCTTAGTTTAAAAGGAACGTTTCAATTGGTTTAACGCTTCCAACAAATAGTCTCTCTCTCTCTTTCTTTCTCTCCCTCCCACTATCCCCCACCCCCACCCTCTCTCTCTCTCTCTCTCTCTCTCTCTCTGTCTTCCTCGTTTGTTCGTCATTTGTTATGCCAGCAGTCTCCTCTATACACTTGCCTTCGCCATTTTAATTCTAAGAAAGCGAAAACTCCGTGTATATATGTAACTTATGTTAAAGACTCGAAGTTTCTTCTTATACTTTTTATGTTAGAAAATGTTTTGTGCAAAGTTAGAAAGTTAGGTGCAGAGGATAGATGGACAAAGTGGCAAAACATTCCTTAAGATACTATGTGATCTATAACAAATCGTTTGCTCTTATTTTTCTCTCGGGATTATTTCTAGGTCAACTTTTCTCTCTCTCTCTCTCTCTCTCTCTCTCTCTCTCTCTCTCTATCTATCTATCTATCTATATATCTATCTATCTATCTATCTTTCTCTTCAGATCGTTAAACTACAAGCATAAAAAATTTCCTTGTCCCTGGAATTTTTTCTTCGGAGTCACCTTGTATACTTTCTTGTTTCTATTTTTATCTTCATCTTCTTTGACATCATTCACCTTGCTCAATTTTCGAATACGTATTATATATATATATATATATATATATATATATTTGTATATATATATATATATATTGTACGTGTATGTGGTGTATATACATATACATACATATATATATATATATTCCTCAAGTATATGCGAATAATCTAAGAAAGATAATTAGAAACATACTCGCCTTTTCTCTCTCTCTCTCTCTCTCTCTCTCTCTCTGTCTCTCTCTGTCTCTCTCTCTCTCTCTCTCTCCTTCTCCCGATAAGAAATTTATGTTAACTTGCAACGTTAGTAGGAATATCGTCTTTCCTCGGATAACACACATCGAATGTTTTCATGCGGTGTCATCTTCGATCGATTAAATTCTCACAAACGAACGTGTTACTCTGCCACATTGTTTTTCCCAACAAAAGAATATATATTAATATTTCCTCAGAAATTTTTCGAACGGGTCGATTAACATTATGAAAAAATACTAAACGTAAATCATGAAAGTTCTTTGTATCGGCCAATAGCTCTTATTATTGTCGGTCTTGCAGTCTGACGAAGAAAAAAG
>OU964977.1:5231583-5244083 GCA_918808275.2 Dolichovespula sylvestris
GACACGATGATAATAATAAATATTATTATTGTTCTCTTATATTAAAATAACTATCGATAGTCGAAGCCTTTTTCTATAGTCGATTAAATATCCTATAAGGTATGAACAATAACGAAGAAGATATTTTTATCTCCTCGTCCCTCTCTCTCTCTCTCTCACTCTGTCTCTTTTTTATTTGCTTTTCGAATCTTTAATTTTCTTCTTCATCATCTGTTCAAAAGTTCCTGGGTAATTTCGGAAATCGATTAATCTTGTATTTTAATTGAACTTGTAGTTTCACGATATGAAAGAACGATGATCGGACTGAATAGTTTTTAAAAGGAGTAATTCATTTTTAATATCGTTTTAGAAACTTTTGAACCACCCTATGTGTGTGTACGTATATATATATATATATATTATATACGATGACTCATCGAGGAGACAGACTCCTTTAAAAGTTTCATATGATTCTCTTCGTTTGTAGGAGGTGGATTTATATAGTTTTTGCGTGTAGGTGTTGGCAACACTTTTCCTAGTAATCTTGACTCACCTGTCGGACTTCCAGCGGAAGTTTCTTAACGTTCTCTCTCTCTCTCTCTCTCTCTCTCTTTTTCTCTTTTATATATATACGTACATACATACATACATACATACAGAGATATACTGTAGTCACTTTACGTATCCTCAACTTCCTGTTCAACGTAGAATACAGAAATGACATTGTTGAGGCTCATTCAAGATGGAGGCGCTCGTATTATCCGTGTCCATTTGCAAAATTTTTTTCTTTATTATTTTAGCACTTCTTTTTATTATTTTCTTTTTAAATAAATTATTTTGACTCCATACCGATTAAGTACACACACACACACACATATATATATATATATATACTTGAATTTATCATCGACGATTAATTATTTATAAAATAAAATTAATCCTCTCTTTCCGAACATATAGAAACTATTAAATTGATAATAAATGAAATTCTTACAACGCGCGTTCGAATAAGAATTTAAGTTCGACTACGTTTTGGTTTCGTTGGTTTTGTGTGAATTTCAGGAATCGACGGTCGGTGAGATGATAATTTTGTTTGGATCGGAGTTTATGGAGATATCTGCTTTGAAACGCACGCACGCACGCACGCACGCACGCACGGACGGAAGACGACGATCACAAGATGGAGAATATTAGAAACTTTTCGAGAGTTCCTCTCTATTACGTTGAAAGTTAACATCCAAAGAGAGGTTATATTATCCATCCTCTCGTTTAACGATATAAGTCGTTTGCAAGACGCGCTACTCTGGTACTTCAGGCTGTGCCAGTTCTTTAATCAGTCAGGTACCTGAAGTAGCGCGCGTTGCGGAGGACGATTAAAATCGCCAACCTTACGACGAAAAGAATATATATTTCTTTCGAAGGAATCGCTGAACTACAACGATGACGACGATGACGATGACGATGACGATGACGATGACGACGATGATGACGACGAGGACGACGACGAGGACGACGACGAGGACGATGAAGGGAAGGAAATTATCTACCGAGTTAGGCTGCATGTTAATTGTACTTCATCAGGTGCTCCGGTGAATTCGATACCCGGCACCTGTTGGAGCGCAATTCATATGAACGTGCCTTGTTAATCAATTTTTTGTACATTTCGGATTACATCGTTGGATGGCTGGACCTGATATAATCGATGATTACACATTCGACGAGGGGTGAATGGTGGGAGGGGTGGGAGTGGGGGGAGGATATAAGGATATTTAAAGTCAGTCTTTTTTCGCAGACATCGATTGATTTTTCCCACACAAATGGGTTTAATTATTTATTCCTTGATACGATTATCAAAACCCGCGTATAATTGTGGAGGAGTGTATAATATGGGAGTGATGAATGTATGATGAGGTTAGTTTTTTTATTCGAGCTATTTTACGCTATGTCGAGTGCACTGCAGTCGAGATTGCAATGCAATGGGGAAGGATTGTTAATAGTGATAGTGATAGTAATAGTAGTAGTAGTAGTAGTAGTAGATGCAATGTGCCACGTTGAATTAATGGGGATAACTACGTTAGGGAGGGTCGCGTGGCGTCGGAGTAAACGTGAAAGAGAAGAGAGAGAGAGAGAGAGAGAGAGAGAGAGAGAGAGAGAGAGAGAGAGAGAGAGAAAGGGATAGAGATAGTAACGGGAGAAAAAAGAGAGAAGCTCTTATAATGCAATTATTCGGCTCTTTGCATCGTATCGATATATGGAAAGTCGCCTTGACGTTAACTCTCTGTCCGAGCTCTGAGTACCATTAGGGATGATGTATAAATTATTTCTATTGATCATTTCGCTCATACAAATTTTTATATATATAATTTCTTTGCTCTCTTTATATATATATATATATATATATATATATATATATATATATATATATATATGTTATATTATATATACCAGGGTGTATGTGTATACTTTAACAGAGTTCACATTGTATATCGTCGTAGAAATATATATACGAAGTATAAAATACTTCCGAGACTCCTTTTCGTTTCTAATTGATATTTTTACTCGATTATTTTTCAAATTTTTTCCTTTCATTCATCGACCTCGAACTTTTCCTTTCTTCCTCTTTTTCGTTTTGTTTTATTTGGTTTAATAAAATTTATATGCAATGCTGGTCGTGTAAATTACAAAAAAAAAAAAAAGGAACATGTGTTAATAATAAACGACGATGAAAAGTGGAAAAATCGTATTTTTAATTTTAACGAAGGCACTTCTTCTCTTCCTTCCAACATGACCATCTCCTGAAATGAGTAATAAGGGAAAGTGGAGCAAAAGTTTCTACAGTCTGTCTCCTCTCTCCCCCTCTCTCTCTTTCTCTTTCTTTCTCTCTTACGTCATCTCCATCCTCTTGAAATTTATCTCGTACGATTACCTTTGAATCTCCAAGTTGGTTGGCCAGACACCAGAACATCTTTGCAAATTTAATGCTTTATAATACTCATTCATTTATCACAAGTATTTAAATTTATAATTATTTTAAGATTTCTTCTGAATCATTACACTGTAATTTAAATCTCTATTAAATATATATATATATATATATATATATATATATATAATTCACTTAATATATTATTATTATATATTTAAGTATTTCATTTACATTTTTTATTTTACATTATTTATTTACATTTCCTATTATAATTTTATTCGAATCTATCACTATACCATAATCGAGAAACGTTAATTTTATGTTGCAATTCTTTTACAATAATTATTAACACACACACACACATATATATATATATATATTTAATTATTTTAAGCACGACCTATTTTCAACGACGTCCGAACATCAGAGCGAATTTTCAACGACATGAACATCAAAAGCGATCGAAACCATAGAGGAACGTTTTCAACGACTCGATGTCATGCCACACAACATGTTACTCAATTACACGATATATGAAACCGGATGATGAGCTATGTGACCAGGTTGCGCCAACGTCAGCATTTCAACCAGAAAATTATTTTCGCTTTCGATAAAGTAATGTTTATAGAGAAAGCAGATCGATCTTATAATCGAGTATTATATAATCTTTTATACGAAAAGCGTTCTTTATATTTGTTAAGTTGTAATTATACCGATTCGGAATATAATATTTTCGATACATTATTAAGCAGATATTACAATTTATAATTAATTAGCGTTATTGTATATAACATATCTCGTTATATAAACTATATCTAATGGTGTATAAAATTGTTAATAGGAGAAAACATCTCTTTAACGTTTGATATTTTAATATGAAGTATCATTATTTCACAATTTAAAGAATATTAGATAGGTATTTTTTAACGCTCGATATTTTTTAATACACCAGCGCGTTTAGCCGATAGATAATTTATCGACTTACAGTTATTTTTTCTGGCATATTATTTATAATCATATAAAATTATTATATATAGTAACGATCTATGTAAAATTACATATTATATTATAACGTTTATAAGATATTGTAAATATTGTAACAATGAAAGAAACAATAAAGAATTTTTTGTTGTACTCTAACATGCAGACGTGAATTATTTTACCTCTTCGTATATCCTAATACCCTAATACCAAACACAATTACCTGAAAATAATACAAAATCAGATTTTCGAGAAAATTTTCCGCGTTGCCCGTAAAACGAGATTTTTAACAGGAGAATATAACTTACCAGGAGGTGGCACGCGGAATCGTGCCACCTCTTTGCTCATCATGTTATCCTGATACAAATTCAGATTTTCGAGAAAATTTTCCGCGTTGCCCGTAAAACGAGATTTTTAACAGGAGAATATAACTTACCAGGAGGTGGCACGCGGTAACGTGCCACCTCTTTGCTCATCATGTTATCCTGATACAAATTCAGATTTTCGAGAAAATTTTCTGGGTTGCCCGTAAAACGAGATTTTTAACAGGAGAATATAACTTACCAGGAGGTGGCACGCGGAATCGTGCCACCTCTTTGCTCATCATGTTATCCTGATACAAATTCAGATTTTCGAGAAAATTTTCCGCGTTGTCCGTGAAACGAGATTTTTAACAGGAGAATATAACTTACCAGGAGGTGGCACGCGAAATCGTGCCACCTCTTTGCTCATCATGTTATCCTGATACAAATTCAGATTTTCGAGAAAATTTTCTGGGTTGCCCGTAAAACGAGATTTTTAACAGGAGAATATAACTTACCAGGAGGTGGCACGCGAAATCGTGCCACCTCTTTGCTCATCATGTTATCCTGATACAAATCCAGATTTTCGAGAAAATTTTCTGGGTTGCCCGTAAAACGAGATTTTTAACAGGAGAATATAACTTACCAGGAGGTGGCATGCGGTATCGTGCCACCTCTTTGCTCATCATGTTATCCTGATACAAATTCAGATTTTCGAGAAAATTTTCTGGGTTGCCCGTAAAACGAGATTTTTAACAGGAGAATATAACTTACCAGGAGGTGGCACGCGAAATCGTGCCACCTCTTTGCTCATCATGTTATCCTGATACAAATCCAGATTTTCGAGAAAATTTTCTGGGTTGCCCGTAAAACGAGATTTTTAACAGGAGAATATAACTTACCAGGAGGTGGCATGCGGTATCGTGCCACCTCTTTGCTCATCATGTTATCCTGATACAAATTCAGATTTTCGAGAAAATTTTCTGGGTTGCCCGTAAAACGAGATTTTTAACAGGAGAATATAACTTACCAGGAGGTGGCACGCGAAATCGTGCCACCTCTTTGCTCATCATGTTATCCTGATACAAATCCAGATTTTCGAGAAAATTTTCTGGATTGCCCGTAAAACGAGATTTTTAACAGGAGAATATAACTTACCAGGAGGTGGCACGCGAAATCGTGCCACCTCTTTGCTCATCATGTTATCCTGATACAAATTCAGATTTTCGAGAAAATTTTCCGCGTTGCTCGTGAAACGAGATTTTTAACAGGAGAATATAACTTACCAGGAGGTGGCACGCGGAATAGTGCCACCTCTTCCCCAATTCATGTGATCCTGATGCAATATTCCATTTGCAGTGAAAAATTTTTGAATTTTTAATTCGAAGAACATGAGATATAGGGAGGTGGACAATATTGTAGGTATTATTGAAAGAAAAAAGTATGTCGAGTTGATTTGTAAAAACTCAAATTTTTATTCATTTGAATTTTCGATTTTACAGTAAAATTACATTTGTACAGTCTTATCATTAATTTACATATGCGTGTAAATGTAATAACATTGTACATAGTTATAATTAAAACTTTTAACGTTCATGTAATACACTTCTTAAGATGTTCCTAGTGTTCTAGCTTGTCTATAAAAACTGCAGATTTTCGGCAATTGAATTGTTGTGTGATATATTCTTCACTTATTCGTAGTGATTTCTGTAAAATAGAAATATTGTTTAAGTATCAATTTTAATATAATAAGTGTTATTATAAACGCGTTAGTCAAACACTAATGTTAAATAGAAATATTTTGTCGCAGAATGTATAGAGTAAATGATTTTTTTTTAACAAATTATTGAACAAACGTATCTTTGTCCTTTACCATTGAATTTATCTGAACACCCAATATATATACTCGTGATTATATATTATATAAATATTTTGTTATAATTATTAGAAAATATTTGAGTTATTTATAAATCTAAGGAATGGTAGAATAGTTATATGAATAAAGAAAAAAAAAAATACATATATCCTGTAAAGGTAATGTTTAATAATACAAATTAATCAATTTATTACATAAAGATTTGCAATATATATATATATATATATATATTACAAATCTCACATACTATCTATTTATTATATATTACATTTCATTCATTTATTAACATTTTATTCAATTATGTATTGGAATAACGATTGTTATTCGTCCATTCGAGACGAAGAAAAGAAAAATAGCAAAATAATAAATAGTTCGATAGATCGATCGCCTTTAACCTTGCAATATACTTTCCAAGCTATTTTTGTGTTTCTTTAACGATAAGCTGTTTCCTTCCTTCCTTCGTGTATCGTCGCTCTATATTTTTTCTTTCTTTTCTTTTTATTTTCTCTCTCACCAACGGACAGGAGGCACTTTGCCGAACTGATCGATAATATACATAATACACATATGCGCGTATTGTACACACTCGTGTGTGCGTGTTTAATATACACGGTGTTCATTTAAAAACTTTCGATATAAATACGTGTCTCGAAAAAGATGGATTTATTGAAAAAAATATTCTACAAAAGTGTTGCTTCCTTTTCCCCCCTCGGAATAAGAATATGCGAAAAAAAAAAGAGATATAAACGATAGGAACACGCTGTATATCGTTATCTCTCTTTAATCTACGTAAATGCATATATGTGCAACTTTAATGCACAAGATTCATGTATGAAATTTTGTAAGAATGTCTTTGAAACTTTTTCGTACGATTCCATCAACTTTTTTTTTTTTTTTTTCCCTTGTAACCTAAATTTACTTTAACGTGATTTCTACAAGAGATTTTATATAAATAATATATTATAAATGAAGAAAACGTATATAATAATGGTTATATTAGAAAGTAATTTTCTTTTTTCCAATTCTATGTGATAATAATAAATAATGTCATGGAGATTCTTAAGTTTTCTCTTTTTTTTTTTTTTTTTTTTTTTTTAACTCGGAATACATACATACATACATACATACATACATACATACATGCATGCATACATACATACTAATATGGTCGAGACAGACTCACCATGTATAAGCTGACCTTCCATCCCTTTTCTATCCCCGACCTACAAGGTCAAGATACGAGGGGTCTAAACTATAATGGAAACATCTATGAAGAGAAAGAGAGGGGGAGAGAAAGAAAATAAATTAACATAGTCTATCCTTTTCTTTCCCATACATTTTATATATATATATATATATATATATATAATAAAAAAAATATATATATATAAATAAATAAAAGAAGAAGAAAAAGAGGAGGAAGAAGAAGAAGAAGAAGCAACTGTATATATATATATATATATATATAGAACAACTATACCATACATATAACAATTTCTCATCTAATCTTTTTCTCAGTCCACTTTTGAACGTTCCTCATTGGTCTCTTCACAGAGACTTCGACGTGGAACGAACGAGTTCCAGGAAGGATTCTATGGCCCTTACCAATCGTTACAGGCGTGAAATCTGCTTTACGGCTTCTCTCCGCAATGACGATGACGAAGAAGAAAAAGAAGAGAATAAGAGGGGAAAAAGGAAGAAAAAAATTTACAAGAGAAATCGACCAACCCAACGCCTCCTTGTTGAACACTCCAAAAGGAGTGCCAAAGGATTGGATCTTGCCATACTTCTCTCTCTCTCCCTCTCTCTATCTCTCTCTATCTCTTTCACACACATATGAACGTACAACTGCATCTCTCTCTCTCTCTCTCTCTCTCTCTCTATTTCTATCTCTCTCATATACATATATATTTATATGAACGTTAATATCATTCCCTTTCTCTCTCCGACATGTTATACACTTATGAATGATAGTATCATTCCTTCTCTCTCTCTTTCATGTTATACACATATAAATGTTAATACCACTTTTTCTCGTTCTAACATATTATACACATATCAATGTTAGAGAGTGTTAGTCTTTCTCTTTCTTAGATGTTATACATATATGAATGTTGGTATGATTCACACAAACACACACATGTATATAAAACAGTCATACAGACAGACAGACAGACAGACAGACAGACGTGCAAACGTTGACATCATTCTTTCTTTCATTCTTTCTTTTTCTATCTTACCGTCTCTCTCTCTCTTTTTTTCTTCCCTTTTTTTTTTTTTTTTTTAAAGTCTCATACATACAACGGGGTTTCTCACACACTACTACTCACAAGAGAGGAAGAGTCCAACCTTTCTCCTTTCCCTTTCCTTTCTTCATCTCCTTTCGGTCTTCCTCCCTTTGCCCTCTTAGTTCGAAGCCGAGGGAGTCTTGGGTGGCTGGAAGGGATTCCATTTTAGGCACTCCGGATCGATCTCCTTGTAGACGAGGCCTCGTCTCTTCACCCTCTCCTTATAGTCGTCTATCACGTCCTGAAATGATTTTTTTTTTTTTTTACTTTTCCACCACATCCATCCATCCATCCATCCATCCATCCATCCATCCATCCATCCGTATGTCTTTCTTTATTTCCTTTTATTTAATCCACCCTTAATTCCTAATCAGGAATTACGATTTGTCGTTTCTTCGGTATAAGGAATTAATTTTATTATTATTTATCAGTCGATCATCGGTGACAAAGTTTTACGATAAAAATCGTGAGTTCGAAAATTTTAACGACGATTAACCCCACCCCCCGTAATTGTTTCATCGAAAAATTTGTTGCAACTTTTTTTTTTCTTTTTTTCTTTTTTAATGATGTTTACTTCAATTCGTCGGTATGGTTAATTAGCAGTCTTCAGATACTACAGCCTATAATTATCGTTATTATGGGATCTTTCGTATTACAATTCTCATCGTATATGATGATTAGTCTCACCGAACTTTCTGCCGATCATATTCCCGAGCGTGTTTGTTCGCGATCAAGTATAAAGTTAAAAAAAGAAAAAAAAAAATAATAAAAAAAAGGAAATCAATAAAATAAAATAAAATGGAAAGATAGAAACCTACCTGTTTCTTCAATATAATATGTTTGCCCTTCCAATACTTCATCATTCCAAGGGCTTGCAAAGTACTGACGATATCATAAGAGTCAATCGCCATTTCTTTGCTAATATCTGTGCCAAGTGAAAAAGATTACACAATTGTTTCTATAAAACAATTTTTAATTCGTAAAATTGAAAGCGAGAGAGAGAAAACGTGACGAATAATTAATAAATCCCTTACCTTTAACTGAAAGTTCCTTGCCACCAAAATTGCAAAGGTATTGTAACAGAACGTCCTTCCAATAACTTCGATAAGATATTAGACCCAAATCCGATAAAGGCTTCTCCGGTGAACCTATCTTCTTCTCGACCCTCGTTAATAAATAACCTAATCGAAAAAAAAATTACGTTTCACATATCGTTTCCCCTTTCTTTTCCTTTTTTTTCTTTTTTTTCTTTCTTTTTTTTTTTTTTTTTATTTCCCTGCTACAGTTAATCCCTTTGCCATACAATTTTACGATTCTTGTTAACATTTATTATCAAAATAATATATCTCTTATTTTATTTTATATATAGTTATAGTGTATATATATATATATATATAAATCTAATTATTGACGACGTAACTATTTGTAAATTCATACATAGATGTAGGAGTTACGACGTATGTAAGTCAAATAAAAATTACAGAATGTGGCTACGATTTATCGAAACAAAAAAAAAAAAAAAAAACATGAAAAAAATAAAAAAAGATAAAATAATATGAAGAAGAAGAAGAAGAAGAAAAAAAAGAAAAAAAAGTGTAAATGAGGAAGTTAGCAGCGGTATGAACGTAGGCGCCTATAGGCCTAACGCAAAACTTGTGCTCTTTCATTTTGAAGAACGGCGTTGTATATAGAGAGAAAAGGCTTGTCTCGAGCCAATGAAGCCAACAATAGAAGCCGTTCCGTAAAATCAGGATTCCATAGAGACACACACATCTACATACACACATACATACACACACGCACACGCGCACGATTATTCTGGTATAGTAAGTTCTCTGAATGGGAAAAAGCACACCAAGCACATATAGCGTGGGATGCATCGCGAAAGACGACGGGATAATACACCTTCATAAATAATGCTTGACGATCGCAGGAAATAGAAAGGCAGTTGAGTTCGTTTTCAACATTATAGGAGTGTCGACGAATACTTTTACTAGCTGGACTACGATGATATGACTGTTTCGCACGTGACATTTTATAGACCCACCCTCTACCCTCCACTCTCTCTCTCTCTCTCTCTCTCTCTCTTTCTTTCTCTCTTTCTCTCTCTCTATTGCACTTGACCGTCATCCAAGTCAAATCATTTTTTGAAAATGTGGAAACGCAGTCCTACGAATGCTCTCGAAATGTTCAAGGATTTATTCTCTCATCTACGTTACCCCCCACCCCTCACCTTTCTTTTTTTTTCAATATAGATTTTGCAAATAAATTTAGAATTATTTAATACATAACGCTGTACTGTATGTATGTATATATATATATATATATATATATTTTGTATACCTGATATATATTTTTAATAATATACCGCATCGCATCACCGTGGAATAAACGCGGAATCGGTTACTTTTTTTTTTTTTTTTTTTAATGGAAATAGAAAAAAAAATAAATAAATAAATAAAAAAGAAAACAGAAGAAAAATTGTTTAATCAATTAAACGTTGCCGGCGGTCTCACGGGAAGTTCTTGCGCGTGAAAAAATAAAAAAAGAGAAATGAAAAAAGGCAAGATAAACAATGACCTATAAAAAAAAAGAAAGAAAGAAAACAAAAATTCCAAGAGACTCCGAACCGTCCCGATTGTGCATTTATACTGTACAAGTTAAGGGGTTAAGTGCATCGATGCGAACACGTATCTACCGATTCGTCTGCACTCGACTGCACTTTCCGACGAAATGCATCTCGACTCTTCCGTCTCTCTCTTCTTGTTTTTCCCTTTCGAATATTAAGATAATGTTATGTTACCATCGGTTAAGTGCACCGAGCTAAATTCTCTATCTATATATACATACACACACACACACGTATATATATATATATATATATATATATATATATATATATACACATACGCATATACACCATATCTCTTTTTCAAAGTTTCCATTATCGAATGCACGTACACGTATACGTACAATAATACTAATTAGTGTTGTTGAACAAACTGAAAGATAAATAATAATAAAAAAAAAAAAAAAAAAAAAAAAAAGTATCTAGAGATTAGAAAAACAAGGCGATTAAAAATAAAAAATAAAACATGAAAAAGAAGAAGAAGAAGAAGAAGAAGAAGAAACTATAATTGATCAAAAATGATGTCGATAAAGAGGATCAATCATATTTGGATTATTCCGTATTGGAATTGGAAGTAGTCTTTGGATGGGTTATAGCGATCGGCACGCGTAGTGTCAGTGACCGGCGAAGGATGAAATAGCAGAGAAGGCCTCAGGATTGCGTCCGCATCCGTTCGTTGAGAGTCCGTTTTAGACTCTAGACGAGAAATACCAAGAATACCGGGTCGTGGCTTCGTCCAAGATGGCGACGACATTATCATCGGAGGGTGGACGGTGGGCGGAGGGTGGAAGGGACCCTAACCACAGTTTTCTCATTTTTCTTTGCTTTCTTCTTTCGTTTTTTAATTTAATTTTAATTTTATTTTCTTTTTTTTTTTTTCTTTTTATTTTTTTCTTCGTTGTTTTTTTTTTTTTTGTCCCTTTCCCTTTTCCCTCCTTTTAAATCGATTTTTTTCATACCTCGCGCGATCGGTAATTTCAGCCACGAGATCATAGTTGCGACGTGGATGAGGTTTATAGAAGAATAATTTATTTCATAAAAAGTATTATGAGGAAGAAAAAGAAGAGAGGAAAGAAGATTCGTTTGCCAGCAACGTGGCTGCTGAAGCAAGAAAAGCATGATGAGGTATATACTCTTTCTTCTTCGGTTGAACGTTCGTTCCGCATCGCTTGCTACGAGTATCCGAGTATAGATGGAAGAGGCGAAATAGAAAGATGGATATGTGTGGTTACGTTATCGAAATATGTTCGTTTAATTGCTTTAGTTTGCAATTACAATCAGGTCCTAATTTGATTGGAAACGTTTATAACCCTATTCGTTGGTGAAATTTTAATGTAATATTGTTTTTCGCTCTTTTCTTTACTTCTTTTTCTCTATTTTTTTTTTTTTTTTTTTTTTTTTTTTTTTGTTTTGTTATCATCTCCAACCACTACCAGAAATATATTATATTTTTAATTTTAATACCTAATGATCTTATGTTCGGTCTTTTAATTAATCGATTATCGCAGAACGCATACGA
>OU964977.1:5249083-5254083 GCA_918808275.2 Dolichovespula sylvestris
CACTCATTCCTTTTTTTTGTCGATTATTACATTAGAGATCATTTATACGGGCCAACTATGAAATGGAGAAAGAGATGAAAACAATTGTGGAGAACGTGAAGGAGTAAAATTCAATTTCAAAGACAAACGCGATCGTTAAAAAGTAAAAAAGAAAACAAACAAACAAACAAACAAACAAACAATTAAATAAATAAATAAAATCGTTGCGATATTCCTCCATATCTTTTTTTTTTTTACGTTTCATGTCGAAAAGACAGGTTTCTACATTACCAACGATAACGATCTAACCTAAAACCTAAAACCTAGTAAAAAATATTAAATCGATTTACCGAGGAAAGAATCGTAATGTATTTTCGATCGTAAACAATTTTTTCCGTAGCGTTCACACGAGAAATGGATCTATAGAAAAGAAAAAGAAAAAAAAAAAAATATATATATATATATATATACGTATATTAGGAAGGGAAATTAATGGATCGGATGACCGAAATTGTATTTGAATCTGGAATGGAGTGATCTAAAATAGTTGATTAAACTGTCCGCTCAATCGTCGGAGGATAGGAAAATGCTGTATAATGTGTGCTGCAAAAGTAAGTCGTGTTTTATTTAAGACACCCGGTATTAACGGGCATAGCAGCCAAGCTGTTGCTAACCGCCGAGTGAGGCAACAACGATCCGAAGGACACAACCTGAAGAGACCGCGCGTGCGTGCGAGTAAGCGAGCGAGTTGCTAAAAGGAGACGAAGAGGAAGAAGGAAGAAAGGATGCGAAGAGGTCAGAGAGAGAGAGAGAGAGAGAGAGAGAGAAGGAGAGAAAGAGAAGAAAGCAGGGAGTAGAGGGAGAGGGAGAGGGAGAAGGAGAGGAGAGGGAGAGAGAAAGAGAGTGCAGCATAAGGCCCCTCTCGGTTGGTCATTCGAAGAGCCGTTTTGACCGGGACCAAAGGATCGGTTAACGCTCGACGATCAACTGAAAGGCTAACAGCACTTATTCCTTATTAAATAGACTATACCAAAGTTTCATCGATTTCCATCAAATACTTTAATAATCCATAGTCGCTTAATAATAATAATAATAATAATAATAATAATAATAATAATCGTCAAGAGTATTTATCAATTGTAATAATAAATTATTATTCATGTAGTCGGGCTATAAATTTTATACCTCGGGTTATCTCTTGGGTGCTTGATAAAAACGTATAAATAATAGATCGAGTGATTTCTATAAGGGAAATAATAGAAAAGAAGAGAAAAGAAAATAATAAAGATGACGATGAAAGAAGGTAGAAAAGGAATAGGTCCAAATTTTCGTTGGCTTTCGTTGGTTTTCAAGTGGAACCGTATGAAGGCTAAATAAGGGGAACCACGTCAGAGTGGAGGGAGTTTTAGGAGGGGCAGCAACTCTCTTAGAGTTCCGTGGAGGAGAGTGGCAAACAAAGAGACACGAGAAGGGTAAGAGGTGAACAGGAGAGAGAGAGAGAGAGAGAGAGAGAGAGAGAGAGAGAGAGAGAGAATCTGGGGCCCGCGACGGCCTTGGACCGGTAGTCTTCAGAGACTCAGGGCCGTCTCGCCATCCCTACCACAGAACACTTGCGGCAAACGTTTCTCGCGAAAGGAGGCATCACCCGTTTTATCCCCACCTCTCTGCATTCCCCGATGCATCTTCTCTCTTTTGCACTGTGTTTCATTTAATACGAAACAATCGGCACGATGTGCCGAAACTGTTATCGTTCCAACTTAATCGAATGATCATATACATACACACACACACATATATGTATGTATGTATGTATGTATGTATGTATGTATGTATGTATGTATGTATGTATGTATGTATGTATGTATGTATGTATGTATGTATGTATGTATGTATGTATGTATGTGTAAATATATATATATATATATAAACTAATTTACAGTAAAAATTTATTCAATCTTTTCTTTATCTCGATATTACGTAAAATAGAAATTCAATAATAAGACAGACAGACAGAGAGAGAGAGAGAGAGAGAGAGAGAGAGAGAGAGAGAGAGAGAGAGAGAGAGAGAGAGAGAAATGAGAGAAGTATAGATGCAATAAATTTTTTTTCCTCTCCCCTTACTATTATACCCACAGGGTATACGCGTAATACAATGTAAAAAATCTGTTTTATCGGCGAAGAAACGCGAGTATAAGAAGAAGTCACCCCTTTAACGACATTAAACATGGCCGTCATTAAAACTAACGAGCGTTGAGAGGCGATTAGCGAGATATTGTTTGTTCGATTGTTTCTAAGATATTTGATGAAGAAGTAAAGAAAAAAGAAGAAAAAAAAAGGGAATAAGAAAGAATGAATAGAGAGAAAGAGAGAGAGAGAGAGAGAGTGTGTGTGTGTGTGTGTGTGTCGTAGGAAAGTCTCGCGAAGACATCGAGGCGGAGGTCAAACCTTATTTCATAGATATAGTTCCGTGGAATCGATACGGCGCGAGCCCTTCTTCGCTCCTTTCATCTCCGAAACGCAGCAAGCTGGCGCATAGAGTAACGATCGTGTAGCTTTCATAGTGTTTTAACACTTCATACATCTATCTAACTCCGTTATAAAATTAATCCGAAGGTATAATCGCCTACGAGAATCGTATATACGCGATCTTCGTTCCATTTCAAAATCAAATATTATAATAATTCTAATCTGAAGGATTTTTATTTGAAAAAAATTTCATTGGATGACGTTGGAAAGCGACGCTTTTAATATCTTTTTTCTTTAAAATCAGCTCGATTCACGATTCTAATCGAAATGGTTTGGTTTTATAGGAAGAATTTTACCGATAATAATAATAATAATAATAATAATAATAATAATAATAATAATAATAATAATAATAATAATAATAATAATCATCATCTCATTTCAATGGAATCTTTAATAAACTTTCATTCCCATCCACAACCAAGATTATATCCGATATTACTCTATAAATATATCCTCTATAACAGAATGAGAATCTGACGATGAAACATTTCCCGTTCCAGAGATAATTCGTCATTACGTAAATAAGCTATGATTTCATTATTAATCATCCCGACACTTTCGCATCGTTTCTTTCGTATTAATGGACAGCTGGCCATAATAATAATAATAATAATAATAATAATAATAATAATAATAATAATAATAATAATATTAACAATAACAACAATAACAATACAACAATGACGAGGACGAGTCAGGCATTACTTTCAGAACTTAAATTTCAATCGATCGTAAATATACAAATACACATATGTAGGTAGAAAGATATGCGGGAGAATTATTTAATTGCGAGAGAATTTATCAATTCAACGAGTGAATAAGAGAGACAGAGAAAGAGAAAAAGAGAGAGAGAGAGAGAGAGAGAGAGAGAGAGAGAGAGAGACGACAACGACGACGACGACGATGACCACAAAGGACAAACTCGAATAATAAACTCGTATTAACTTTTAAATGATCCTAAAGTATACTCTAACGAAATTTATTGGCGAAATATTCCAGTATTATGAGATAACACACACACACACACACACACACACACACACACACAGAGACAGAGAGAGAAACAGAGAGAACAGATTACATTATTATAAATAACGATAAGTTCTCATCGATATGATTTCTCTGCATTTGCAAGAAAGACAAAATGGAGGAAGCGAAGTAAGTAAGTAAGTAAGTAAGTAAGGAAGGAAGGAAGGAAGGAAGGAAGGAAGGAAGGAAAGAAATAAGGAGGGAGAGAGGGAAAGAAAGAAAGAGAGAGAGAGAGAGAGAGAGAGAGAGAGAGAGAGAAGAGGAAAGAAAGCAAGATCGGTCATCGGTCGGGAATGCAGAAAGAAAGCATTCAACGTGACCGCGTACAGGCGTCGATCGTAAAAGGTTTCCAATCGGTCAGTATCCTTTTCTGTGTATCACAGTGCCATAAAGTGGCTGTAAGTGAGCGCACACGTGCGACGATAGGAGGAAGGCATTGGAACGCAGCCTGGCATCCATTGTATATCCCTCTCTCGCTCGCTCTTTTCCCTTCTCGGTGCGTTCATAAACACGTCTCGCACGAGTGAGGTGGAAGGAGGAGGGGGAGGGGGAGGAGGAGGTGGAGGAGGAGGTGGAGGAGGAGGAGGAGGAGGGCAGAACGAAAGAGAGGGAGGAGCGTTAGCCTCCCTGTGCGTAGGTGAACGAACGTCTACTCGGCTGTAAGAATAAGACGAGCACAATGAAAAACGCGAGAAAGAGAGAGAGAGAGAGAGAGAGAGAGAGAGAGAGAGAGAGAGAGAGAGAGAGAGAGAGAGAGAGATGATTGGCGAGAGTCTGAACGATCGATTATTTCACTTCATGCGAATAAAATGTCATCCACGGTGAAGAAGATGCTGGTTGCATCCATTGAAAATGACAATATATACCTCTCGCCATATTGTGTCGTATCATGTTATTCTTCATCTTTTAATCAAAATAATTTTATATCGCCTAACTCGAACGCGAATTTCGTTTTATTTTATTCCATTACGATGGACCAACGATAATAAGATACTCGTCATTTTTACGATTGTCCATCCAATCATCATCGCCTTTTCTATGACGTCCTTCGAACGATATTAAAAAAAAAAAAAGAAAAGAAGAAAAGAAAAAAGGAGAGAGAAAGAAAGAAAAGGAAAGTAAAGAGAGAGAAAAGAAAAGGTTACGAATCGTTCCAGTTACAATGAAATTTTGAAAATTTTATCTACGACATCGAAGAAGATCGAACTTTTGCCGACGAAGAAACGAACGGAGGAGGATAGTCGCGTTGTGAAGGAGACTTAAGGTTTCGCGGCTCCTTGCGCGTCGGTCACTTCTATATTTAGATGCACCGTGTTTCCTCCTCGTCGTCGTCGTCCTCCTCCTCCTCCTCCTCCTCCTCCTCCTCCTTCACAACTTTCTTTATGCCCAACAAAGCGTTCCTCTTAACATACGGGGTGTTGCTGCCGAAAGAGATGCGTTTCTTTATCTCACCCACAACATCC
>OU964977.1:5259083-5301583 GCA_918808275.2 Dolichovespula sylvestris
GTTTCATAAAAAAAAAAAAAAAAAAAAATAACAAGAAAAAAATTGTATTGTTGAAACTAAAGAGAGAAAAGGAAAAGAGAGAAGAAAAATATTTTGGACTAATTACAGTAGAATTATATAGACCGTTAAGGAAGAGTAAACTTGAACAATCATAAAGGGTGTGTCCTTTCTCTATCTATCTCTTTTTTTTTTCTCTTTCGACCCTTCTCTACCTCTTTTGAACGGTCTACGCGCGCGAACTTGAGCGTAAATTCGTTTCCGGCTACGGACAGGGCTTACCGGATTTCGAGCGTTTCTGAAAACTGACACACACACACACATACAGAGAGAGAGAAAGAAAGAGAAAGAGAGAGAGAGAGAGAGAGAGAGAGAGAGAGAAAGAGGCACATTGTGTTTGCAGACGAATAAATCTGAGAAGTGACGATGAACTTCTATTTTATGTACTTACAAACCTTATCGAGCCTACCGTTTTTATTCTTATTTAAAAATAAATTCATTAATTATACGATCAATGATTTAATCTCCTTTCTTTTCTTTTTTATTTTACGTACTTGATACTTAAGGATAATTAGCGCATACAATTAATTGCGACGCTTAATCGAAAAGTTAGACGTTCCTTTTGGATAACACGATTTGTCCTTATGAAACTTAGCAACATACCCCGGTATTAAAGTAATATATTTTTAAAGGGAATGAGAAGGGATTGCAATATTAAAATATCAATATCAATGTAATACCGATACTGACGCAGTAATATCGATCCTGACATTAGGATTAAATATAGCATTAATATTAAGGCGATAATAATACTGCAATAAATAATGCGAACACGCCGTTAGAGCGTATAAAAGGTATATTAGATTATTAGAAAAGTTTGAATGAAGTGGAAGAAGAATGGTGGCAAGAAAAGGGAAAAGAGAGAAAACAAAACGAAAAAAAAAAAAGAGAAAAAAAAGAAAAGGAAAAAGAAAGAATTGTGCCATCGAATTTTCTGAAGGAACCCGACAATAGTAGTAGCAGTAGTAGTATTAGTATTAGTAGCGGTAGTTGCGATAATAGTAGGTGACAATAGTAATGGTAGTGATAATAGTAGTAATAGTAGTATTAGTAGTAGAGGAAATAATAACGAGCCCGACGTCGCAGTGCCGCAAAGGTTGACGACCCGACACGAGGCGACGCCCTCTCGCCCCTAACTCCTTCCCTAGACTCCCTCCGTCAGAGCATGGCCCTTCGGCATCCCCGTTGCAGTCGACGCAACCACCCCTCTACTACCTCCAACACCGCCGCCGGGCTGATAGCGTACGCTACGTACGCTAGCCACGGCCACCACCCCCGCTGATACACCCCCTTCCCTCCCCTTCACCTATCCCAGCCGTCGCTACTACCACCACCACCACCACCACCACCACCACCACCAGCTTCACCAACAACCACCACCACCATCACCCCGACCGACTGTCTGGCCAGGGTCGGGGTCGTTGAACGTCTATAAAGATTTTGACTTGGCGTTGCTGCGACTGCTACTGCTACTGCTACTACTCCTACTGCTCTTGCTCCTGGTGGTGTTACTGCTGATGCTACTGCCGCTACTACTACTACTACTACTACTATTACTACTATTACTACCACTACTACTATTACTACTAACTCCTATAACTCTTGTTACTGCTGCCACCTTTACCTCTGCAGGAAGTGTAGGAACTCTACGAGGAGGTACGCCCTTTTATACAGGGTGTACCATTGAAAATTAAATTTCTAAAGAGAAAGAACAAATTAGATTCATCGATCCGATTCTTTTCTCTCGCCAAGATTTACGAGAGATTAAATTTTGTAGAACACACACACACACACACACACACACACACATATATATATCCAGGATATTTATCTTACCTACGAAAGGTGAAATATTTTTCATTACTTTTAATATAAAAATTTTTCAATCAATGGAAAAGTGTCTGTGATTCATCGGTAATAGTATTACATCGAAGAGAATCCTATTGATTCCGAAATGTAAAACTTCATCAACCCTTCCTAGCTCTATGGTAGGTCGCGAGCCCAGTCGGGGTCAAAGGTCGATGAACGTCTGCAAAGATTTCGACCCTACACCCTCGATATATATGTACGTGTACGTGTACACTCGTGTAAGTGTGTACGTGTGTGTGCACATCGTTTAGGCCGGAAAACCACCCTTGTCGACTTCTCATTGGACTGGTACGTTTAAGTAGTCAAATACGAATATGATCAGACATTAATGTGAATCAAAGGGAAAACAAAAATAGATAGTATATCATTGCTCGATTAAATTCATTTCACAATTTATCGTTTATGAACAATTTGTTTATTCCATATGTGAGAAAGTAATAAAAATCTGATCCCTTTTTTTATGGGATACCATGGAAGAAAACAATTTTCTTACACGCGAACTCAATGATCGTAGAAATGTACTTAACGATGCGATTTAATAGTCTTTATTAATTCCACAATGAAAATGATAACGCAAAGGGGTTCACCGAATCCGGCATCGAATTCATTGATTAATAATAAAAAAAATATATATATATATTTATATATAGATGTATATTTAATTTTTTATGTGATAATAAAAATAAAATAAAAAAAATTTAGGAACACTTAAGAAACACTTTTTGTATATGCAAATGCGAATGAATTCGTGTCTTATCTCGATTAGAATGATGATACGATCTTATTCGATCCACGTTTGAGAAAATGGATTAGAAACCCGCCAAGTGTACCTTTAAGGGTAGCAGAAAATTCCGGAACGTCTGGGGATGTGTGTGTGTGTGTGTGTGTGAGAGAGAGAGAGAGAGAGAGAGAGAGAGAGAAAGAGGGCGTTTTCCCAGGGTCAAAGGTCACTCAAGATTTATAGAGACTTTAACTTCGAATTTCGAAAAGGAGATCAAAGATTCACGGCGAACACCTATCCATCAAATATTCTATCGATAGGATCGCTCGTATTATACTTGACTATAAAAAATGATCCCTATCGAATCGTGTTTCAATAAATAAACGTGAAAATTCGTGAATCTTGAGCATCTATGAAACGAATTGCATGCTTCATCAAATAAAATAATAATTCTTTAGGTGTAAAATAATAAATGAAAGTAAACACAGATTGTTCGCGACTTACCTTACTGAAATAACCGACCGTATGACATCCTTCTGAATCGCCTATGGTCATGACGTAGAAGAGGAATGGTTCCACGTCGTAGTAAAGTGTCTTGTGATCCAAAAAGAACTTTGCTAGGAGACACAAATTTTGACAATATTGTTTGTAACGTTTACCATCCACTTCCCAGACACCGATTTTATCTTTTCTGTAATTAAAAAGGCAAAAAACAAACAAAAAAATTATGTTTCAGATATGTTATTACAAAGTAAAAAAAGAAAAATCTCTTATTTTATTACGATCGATTAGTTTATATATATATATATATATATATATACCGACCTGTACACCTCGTGTCCCGGTGGATGCCTCCACAAACACTTTTCTCGATGCCTTCTTAATACCTGACGACTCTTAGCATATCTTAGACAATATTCGCAAAGGTAAAGTTTAGGTGCACGACTAAATTCTTCCGGATATGGGCTTTGATACCATACTTCCATTTCCCATTTTCCCATTTCGACACATCGCGTGCCACCACTGTTTCTACCTTCCCCGTCGTAATCCAATTCCTTCAACTCCTTCTCCTATAATCGATAAGTTAAAAAAAAAAAAAAAAAAAAAATGTTTTAATAGGGCAAAAGGGTTTTATAGGTATAGGAACATTGTCGATAACAGGTATTAGATATTACTCACTATTTTTTCACTGGCAATTGCTTGAGCTTCCATAAATAATTTCAGATCGTAATCCGAAGTGAGATTAGTTAAACGCGGTTGTCTGTCCTTTTCATTTCCAGGAAGATCGTTACCACTGTCACTCCCATTGTCTTCCCCGGTATGAGGCTTCCACTTGCCTCTCATTTCTTTAACTTTAAGCTGATAATTACGTTGCTCGGTCGTCTGATGTCCTCCTTTAGGTGATTTTTTGGCAAGACTGGCTATCGATTTCTTTCGTTCCTCCTCCCTTTTCTTCCTTTCCTTGTAAAATTCTCTGCAACAAATTAATAATAGAAATTAATAATAATATCGCGCGCAACAATGTACATAATATAATTACGATAGGAAGAGACGATAGATTTTTGTTTTTCATTTTTTCTTACATGCAATTTTGCGGCGTAGTATTGTGATACAAGGGGCAAGCTTCCAGGGTAAAATGGGTGTCCAGTTTTCCAGAAAGATGACCTCTGGAATCGCAACATGCTGCCAATGGACATTCTCTTTCCTTAGTGGTGCGTGTACGATTATAAGAGTTTTGTCCAGTTCTATTGGCGACCGTGTTAGATCCAGCACTGCTCTGAATCGTTCTATTAGCTGCGGACGACGAATGTTGTCTACTAGCGATGCCCTGGCCAGGACCGGCACGCTTAACCGGCGACTTGCTCGTACTTCTCTTGCTCTCAGCTACTCCCGACAAATCACACCGGATCAGTGGAATTTGCAGGATACGTTTACGCTCTACCGTTTCCGTACCTGAGAACCATACTGCCGCCATAAGCAAAAAGACTGTATCTGCATCTTAGGACTCCATGGACATGTTAGTTTTCAATACAAAAGATTTCTCCCATTGATCAGCAAAATCCTACGAGCCATATATATATATATATATATATATATATATGTCCAATATATATATATATATATATATATATGTCCAATATATATATATATATATATATATGTCCAATATATATATATATATATATATATGTCCAATATATATATATATGTGTCCAGATATATCTATATATATCTATATATGTCCAATTTATCATCCATCCATCCATAACCGCAAATACTGCTTTTTTGTGTTAAGGGGGCAGCATAGAGTCCTATATATATTCGCTCCCTGCATAAATTATACTCTACCCTTCTCTTTCTCAAAAACTATTCATGCTTTTACAAAGTAATATCTCTCTACCCCTTTTCGTGTACTCTTCAATTAATAAATAAATAATAATTCAACGAGCATGCTTGTAAAGACTGACGATAAAGAAAAGTATAAGATAATATTCTTTAGTACTCAATTAATTTATGAGAAGGTTAATAAACAGACTACTGGGATAGAATACAAACTAATATATACAGGATTTAACTAAAATTAGAAAGTAATCGTCAGTCGGTAATGCACTATAATAAATAATATGTCCACCTGTATCCGATTCTGAGTCACTAGCAGCCTTTGCTTGTATTTGTAATAGCTTGCTTCCTTTGCGAGTTTGCAACTTCCGTTTGCCTTTAACCGTTCCTTTGGAGGAACTCACTTCCGTATTCTCATCCATTTCTTTATCGCTGCCCGATGCATCCCCGTCGTCCTCACTTTTTATTCTACCTGCATGTAAACATTTATATATATATATATATATATATATATATATATATATATGTGTGTGTGTGTGAATTAAAAATATTCAGTAAATAAATTATACGAATCACAGTATATACCTTGTTTCTTTGTACACTTTAAGGGTTTAACCGGTGCTACTGTTGCTGATGGCCTTTTTGGTTGTACATTTGTAGCTATATTCTGCGTAACAGGTGGTGGAATTTCCTTTTTTTTAGGTTGAGATTGCGGACTGGTAACACTTTCCGACGAATCAGAATCACTACTGCTATCTGTTGAACCAGAGGAGCCTGATCCGCCCGAACAGCTCTTCGAACTGGCCGAGCTATCAGATTTTTGGATTTGCGGTGTTTTAGCAACTATTGCTGTGATAACAAAAAATAAATCCATTTTGAAAATTTTCCTCTCAAGTATAAATATTAATGTAATAACTTACCGGGTCTTGACGGTACGGTAGGTTTTATTTTGGGATCAGCAGTTTTTACTTTAGGTGGAGCCTTTGTACATTTTACGGTATTGTTCGCTGCTTTTATCGCATTTATTTTTGGCGGAGAAGCATTGTCACTTTCGCTGCTATTTTCAGGACTGAAGATACTCTTCTTTTTTAATTTTTTTTGTACCGGTTCCGACGTAATTTTCGTAGACTTATCCGCTACTTTCATATTTGTTCCAGAGGGGCCTACATTTCATGGAATAAAACTATTAATTTTTTTTATTCTATAATACATTAATCGATAAGATATATAAAATCTTTAAGGTTATATAATTTTACCCGAAAGTTTTGTTTGTTTATTGTTCGGCTTTACAGCCGGAACATTTTTATGTTGCGTAACATTGGATGTTGGTTTAGTCGGCGGTTTTTGAACTTTAACTACAGGTGCTACAGTGGCGGTAGCTTTAGGTTTGGCAGGTAGTTTTCTTTTAATAGATTTGAGCTTATTAGGTGATTCTTCAGATTCAGAGGAATAAACTACCGGTCTAGATTTAGGTTGTACTTTCTCCTTGTTTTTATTTTCTGCCGTAGTAGTAGGAGTTGGCTCGGTTTTAGATTTGACATGTCTCGCAGGTGGAAATGGTACCTTCTTTTTGGATCTTTCGGAATCAGACGCTTTTTGACTGTTAACGGAACTGCTGGAATTTTCTGAATCGGACGAACTAGATTCACTGCCGGAACTTGATGAACTACTAGACGAAGAGCCAGAGCTCGAAGATGAAGTAGATTCCGAACTAGTAGTCTACGTTGGATGGAAAACAAAATTATGTAGAACTTAAATAATTGTTATAAATCATCAAATATTAAATATTATTAATATTCCATTTGTTTCTTATCGTTCAATAATGTTAACAACAAGTATTACCTATGAGAAAAGGGATAATAATGGTATCGCGCGCGCAAAAAAAATAACATGATTTGATAAACATAAAAACTTACTTTGCGTTTTGGTGTCATTTCTATGATGCTATCTTTCTAATGAATTCGAAATATCATTAAATATCATTTCTCTCGTAGGATTCTACGAGTAAACGTTTACGAAAATTATTTATATTTTCAATATTATTTCGCGCAAAATACCAGTATTATCGTTACATGTACATAGAAGATACTTTACATTAACCGTATATTATTTAAATCATAGTGATGCTACTCCATTGTGTATTTTGTTCTATAGAGATACGGTTCATCCGCATTCACGTATGCGAAATATTTCCAAATAATTATATTAATATATCGAACATTATTTTATTAATTTATTTTGTTTTTTCTTATTTTATATATAAATTTCGATTAGAAAAAGGAATAATATTTGAATGGTACGTATTGCACGGTCATCTTGATTCTAAAGTTTCCACGAAAAACTACTAGAGGCGCTGTACGCGCAATGTTTATTTTCATATTACGACATATTCTCATCTATACTCATAGAAATGTAATAAAGTGTTTTGACAACTTGTCAAAAAAAAAAAAAAAAATTTTTTTGAAAATATGATTCTCTCTTAATTGGTTTTTAACTTACTTTTTTTTTTTATTATACGAAAGAAATGTAAAAAGTTAATATAATAATAAAGTGTGCGTGTAGTTAAAAAGTAGTATAAAAATATGCGATATGATAACAAATTATGTTGATGTGTCTTTTCTGTGAAGACAAAGAGATAATAGATGAATCGACGACACATCAGTATATATTTACTTTCTTAATTTTTATTTTATTTTTTAAGAAAAAATGATCTGTAGAATTCGTACTTTATTTAAATATATATTTGCACCGAGCATCCTTCTTTTATTAATTCAGGTACGCACATGTGGATGAGTAAACTATTCGTTGAATTTGTATTTGAAAATGATATAATAAAGAAACGTATTAATAATATAAAATTTATATTTTCATTTTCAGTTATGTTTATTTCATAATACCAAACTTTTAAACGAAGAAGGTAATTTATTATGTGTGTGTGTGTGTGTGTGTTTGTGTGTATATATATATAGCTTTTCAATATATCAATATTTATATAGATAAAAATATTCCTGTGGTATTATGGTGGACACCTTTTGGTAGTAACGGATTGACAAAAATATGTGGATACGATCAATGTTATTTTACATATAATCGTACATACGAAAATAACTCTAGACTAAAAGTATTATTTGTATATTATTGTTATATACAATAACTAAACTCTTATTGACTGAAAAATACATTAGTCTCTGAACAATTTAATATATATCAGATAGCAAAGAGAAGTATAAATAATAATATATATATTTTTCCAGGCTATTTTATTTTATGGAAGTAATTTTAATATTAATGATTTACCAAAGTGGAGATCAGCATTTGTGCAATGGGGTTTGATCCACGAAGAATCTCCTAGAAATAATCCTATATTCGTACACAATAAAGCTTTAAATCTTTTTAATTATTCCTCGACGTTTAGTAGATTCAGTAACGTGCCACTTTATTCCGTCGATCTACCCAACGAAGAAGAACTATTAGGTATTAACCATAGGTATTAACTATATAAAAAAATTTATTCATTTATTATAATATTTATGCGGTGTTGTAGGAAAGAAATATTTTGTACCGACTAAAGAAAAAACGGCTTTGATTGAAAACGATAACTTAGCACCGTTATTGTATATTCAATCGGATTGTAATACTGCAAGTAATAGAGACTCGTATATTTTAGAATTAATGAAATACATTAGAATTGATTCTTATGGTTCATGTATAAATAATGCTCGTTTAAACGAAAGGTATATATATATATATATATATTAGTTACGATAATATAATGTTAAAATTTATAAAAAAGGAATACGTCCATTTAATTGTTCTAATAATATCAATTTATATCCAGGTTAAGGAGTAATTATCTAGATAAATTAAATAGCAATGAGTTTCTATCGTTTGTGGCTAAGTATAAATTTACATTAGCTTTTGAGAATGCTGTTTGTAATGACTATATTACAGAGAAACTTTGGAGACCGCTCGTCGTAGGATCCGTACCTATTTATTATGGATCTCCATTGTTCCAGGTACGTTTCACAAACATTAAAAAATTTATTTACTTTATATTAAATATTATAATAAATTTTTTATTGTTAATTTATAGGACTGGTTACCAAATAATAACTCAGCAATATCAGTATTAGATTTTCATGAACCTAAAGAATTAGCAAATTTTCTATTTCATCTTTTAAACGATGATATCAAATACGAAAGATATTTAGTTCATAAAATTGGAAGAGAAGAAGAAAGATTAACGAATAATCGATTGTTAGATGTATTGAAAAAAAAATCTACGAAAGATCAATATAATTTTGGTTATTACGTAGAAGAATATGAATGTTTTGTTTGCAAACAAATACATAATACTCAAATTAAAGGAGAAATAAGTATTGTTTCGAAGAAACATTACGATTGCCCTTTACCAATAAATTTATTATCAGGTAAAATTGATGAAAATAATTTTTGGGTAAATCAATGGAAATTAGAAAAATGTGGGGCAAAATTGTTAGAACATTATGTATTAAATAATATAACTATCGATATTAAAAAGTATAACGATGAAAAATTTGAATTATATAACAAAAATGATTGTTAAAGTATTATTCACATATCATTTATATACAAATTATAGCTGGATTATTCGGTGTAATAAATTTGAAAGAGGTAGGAAAGAAAGAACGAAATGAAGTACCTTACGGTTGATCCTTGACGAATGAAAATACGCTACTAATTCTGTATCTTGCAAAACAGGAATGTTTTATTTGAAGCCTGTATTGAGATCCCGTGTATGTATGTAACTCGGTGTTGATTAGATCATTGCTCGAATTAAAAAATGTGTATAATGTTAAATCGTATAATAGAAAATAAGTGTTCACCTGAGTATTAGTATTTTTATATTAAAAGTATCTATCAATTAGCAAATTTAGCCTGTAAAACTGGTGCAGGCACTTTCATTAATTCACAGAGATGATTTCTTATAGGCCTTAATTCTGTAACCGGCTGTTCCCAATCTGTGCCATTTAATTCTGTTAATATACCTGCCAAGTCTTCCTCGGATAAGTCCATTTCTTCTCCGTAAAGCGTTAACGCTTCATAAGTACGTATAGCTGTTACTTTGCGTAAACATTTGTATTTGTGGCATAAAAATATACTTAATTGACAAAATGCTCTTTTTCCTATAAACCCGTGCACCTAAAAATAATCAAATTTATAAAGTTATATCATAAATCGTAAATGTTCTTTCAAATAAATCACTACACAACGATTCATCGACGAACCTGTAAAAGTTGACAAAAAACGTTTATGCTACTAATCAGCAATTTTGTGCTAGTCGTATATTTTATTTCTTGTTTCAATAGCAATAATATACGTTCTGGTATGTCGCTTTTTGGATCATCTAAAATTATTTGTATACAGCCTGAACTTAATAATCTATCCAAAAATGCTAAAATCGAAGTAATCATTCTTTCGTTCTTGTGACTCTCTTCAAATATATTCAGCATCTTGTCGCACAAATCTCTCAGACTTTTTTCATCTATTTCTTTCAAATAAGTGAATAAAGCCACACTAGAGTATTTCACCTGTATAACACAAATTAACAATTAAATAATAATAGTAGTTTCGAGCATTTTTATAATCTATTTATTGTATTACTTACTAAAGATTCGCTTAAGCCACCGACGCTGAATATAATTCCTCTCAAAAGGCTCATAGTATACGGTGGAAACTCCAACATTTTTATAAATCGCGGAAATGTTACCGATTCCATTCTCCATTCTATACTATTTTTACATTCGCTCAAAGGAAATATATTTTTAAGTTCAGAATGATACGGTATATTTGGAAGTGTAGGTTCGCTGATGTATGATGAAAATAAAAAAATAATGTAATAACTATTATAGAATTATCGAATGTAAAAAAAAACGTTTTTTAAACGTATTTATTACCGACCTATGAATAAGAGCACTAAAAACAATGCCAGCCTGGGCACGAATTCCATCTATTCTTTCGACTGCTTGTTGAGCGATACCGCCAATAATATTTGTCATTAATGATTCATTTAGCAAAGATAATAAGTTAGCTTGCAGAACTAAATTGGTTAGCACCTTGAAGGAAAGAAAAATTATTTTAACTGATATTAATAATAATAACAACACACGCATATTATATCGTGCTCACATGTAAACCAGTCATAGCTGCTTCTCGTACCCAAGCACCTATGTCTCCACGGCTATCTATTGTATACTCTTTTAGAGCAAAAAGATAACAATTGTATATTTGAGGAGCAAATACTTGCCACACGCCTGCAAAAATGGTACAATATTTTTGAAAGTACACTATCTAATATCATATTTGTTAATTGCTTATTAAACATACCCACCTGCCTCGTTAATATTCAATGTTTGTATTATCATCGTCAAAGAATGTAATGCTTCCTTCCTACTCTCTGCCCATTTTAATGTATCGTCTGATATGCGTGTACATTCAATTAGTGCTTCTATGATATCCTTTACTCTTGCCTTTTTTATGAAAAGAGGAAAATGTCCTATTAAAATAGAAACTGTATATATCCGTTTGTTACGTGTGTTTATTAAAATCGAATAAATCTTATTATCTCACCTACTGCTTGCGCAAATCCTATTCTGACCACTTGACTACTCGATTTCAAATTATCTAAATAACGATTCACTACCGTATTACAAACAGCTGGATACATGTTTGTGTAATATTCAGTAAAAAATTCTGTATGTGCCTCCGCGGCTTTCAACTTGACTGCAGATACCTCGTGACTTAAACATTCTTCTAATAAATTCTGCCAATCGTCTTTCAAATTGAAATTCATATAAATAATTTATAATTCGAATGATTTATAAAAAAAGAAAAGAAAAAAAAAAAAATAAATATTATATAACGAAATACCTATAATATTGGTGCAGTGAATAGGAAAATGAACGATCGAGCATTTCTTTATAAATACGGCGCAAGCTTGCTTCATCAGTTCTCCGCCTAGACCTTTAAATTGGCCTCGTTTTTGAAACGTACATATTACATTTTTTATTTCGTCCAGAGCCGAGGATTCTAAAACAAAATGCGTTTTCATTTATTTTCAAATCTCTTTAACTACAATTAATATATTATTATAATTTGATTTTAGAAAAGATTAACCAATTATTGTTTCGATTTTTTTCCCAAAATGATTATACAGAGCTTCTAATATTTCTGCAATAGATAATACTGCTCCATGTCTAACGTTCAAATCAATTGAATTCAACATATCCAATAAATTTGGTATTACTGTCTCTATCATATATTGTGGATCCGCTGGTGTTAAATTGAACAGAGCCTGAAACAAAGGATCGCATTTTAAATAAAATATAAAAATAGATATAACTTGACTACATTATAATCATTTTATTGCTTATCACTTTTGCTGATAATTCTCTGATTGCAGTATCCCAATGCGTAACCTTCCTTGTAACCAAATGTTCGATCAAAGGTTTGGTATATTCTTCGTATTGAGCGATGTGTACGCTAAAAAGTATTATGTTATATTACATAAAATAAAATTAAATAAAAAAAAAAAGAAAGGTACAAATTTGAAAGTCCTTATAAATAAGAAATATACCTTATTTTAAGAAATGCATGACTTCGCACACCTACTTCAAAATAATCAGCTATGGTCAATATATCTATACCATGAGGGAAATTTCCTTGTCTTCCAACATTTTCTTGAAATGCCGCTGAAGCTGCGCGTCTACAGTTTATCTGTCAATATAAAAATCATTTAGAACTTTCTCATTTAGTTTAATAGACAATAAAAAAAAAAAAAAAATACACACACACACACACACACACACACACATATATATATATATATTCACCTCTCTGTCGAAACACGTTACTACTAACAGAGTAGCTGCTATTTCCTTTACGTAAGGTTGAAATACGTCTGGATCGTACGCTCTGGGAAAAGACCAACAAATGTAACACGCCGAATCTCTGATTAAATAACCAATTGAGCCGTAAGCTCTTGGTTCGTCAAAAACAAGTGCTTGAAGTACCACGGGAATCACGTCGCTTAAACGATGAGGTAACAATAAACCACGCCTTCCTGAAATGTACGTAATACGCATATTGGTTATAATAATAGTGTAAGAAGGAAAAAAAAAAAAAGAAAAAAAAGAACCAAGGATCTAAGCTTTACCTATACCCGGTTATCTTACCTAATTCTGCTAATGCCAAACAACCACCATGCCATGCGGAATCAGATTCGCGTCCAGAAAAGAGATTTAATACAAATCCTACTACATCGTCCGCCAAGTCTACCGGTAATCGGGCCGTTATTCTACCGATACCTTTCGCAGCAGACCATCTATCGATGATAAGTAATAATTAGATTAGAGTTAGAAATAAAATAAAAAGTAATAATATAATCGTTTTTATTATTCTTTGGATACCTAATGGTGATGGCTTTATCTCTAAGACCTTGAATTAAATGCTCGATAATATCCTCTATAGCTGGTGGTATGTCTTGATCGTCGTTATCGTTTAATATGTTCTCTTTATTATCGATGCTTTCGGTGCCATTGTTTTTACTTAAATTTGGCAACAAACTGATCGGTCTATTCATTCTTTGATATCTCCAAGAAGCTAATTTTGTTCTTAATAACACAAAACCTAGATATACGAAATGGTATAAAGTTAATAACAAAGAATTACACGATAATTCTTAGAAATTTCAAATATTATTACCAATGCGTTGCACAACTTTCATCCCAAATTTCCTTATAAGATCTGCTGGATTATTACTCAATTGTAATTTTGATATTTTTTCAAAAAGCATTGTGCTGTACGGCCGTACGTCTTCCCGTGCACTGTGCTTTAGTATCGAAGCTATTACAGCTAAAGGTCCGTGTCTTAAAGGATCATTCTCGACGGACTACAATAAATATACATAATTCTGGATTACAAAACTAGTAAAAAAAAAATTGTATAAGTGATATCACATACCTTAAAACACCATATTATCATTTCTTCAAGATACAATTTTTTGACATCAGATCTTGTCAAAAAATTAGCTATTAAAAATACTGCTGCTACGGCGCATGCATCCTTCGATAAACAATATAATTTGCATACTTTCATAATCCTAAAAGAAATATATAATAGTATATTTACTGGCTCATTAAATATTACACGTATAACAAATATAAAAATTATTCATTTATTTGAAATTGAAATTAAGCAAAACTATATAACGTAATAGCGAAAAGTAAGAATACCTGACCATGATCGTTTGCTCTGGATCAATAGTATCTGACGTTTCTAAACGAGACAATGGAAATGGTATTTTTGAAATAATAGATAACCATATTAATAAGACATATCTTGTTTCCCATGTATCTACATCGTTTGGATCTTGTTTCTCTAATAGACGTAATACAGGTAAAAGATCTGCAACCTAGATAATAATTATATTAGATATAATCTACAATAAGAACTAAATGCAAATAAAATAATACCTCGTGAGGAAGATATGTAACAATCTTTTTGTAAGTCTTAACGGACATAATAATAAACAGATACTTGAAAGCATTGTGTTTCATACTTTCTGTAGAATTATCATCTCTGATAATTGAAAGTAAAGACTCTAAAATATTTTCAAGATACGGGTCAAGAAGTTGACGTTGATCTTGATACTGTGACAAAATGAAATTAAAGCGGTCTCTGTTTCTTTCCGTAAGACTTGGAGATAAGTCTGATTTTTTTATATCCTTTATCAATTCGTTCACTTCGTCTACCTCTTTAAAAGCACTAAAACCACAACCTATACTTTCTGGATCTGGACAATCATTTAGCACCATTTTGGTTATATATCTTTAATATTCTCTTTAACTCTTGATTATTGTATGATATTAAACGAAATTAAGATCATCCCTTATATATTTGATACGTATTTTAAATATTGTTATGCATATCAAATCTACAAAAAAAAATTATTATTGCGCAAAACCGGTTATATGACAACAAAAACACGTTTTGACAGATCGACGAATATCTCTCTTCGATAGAAACAATAAAAGGAGCGTATTTAAGCTTAATTTTCATAAAACTAACCGATTGACTGAACAGAATTTGGATTATTTTGTAAACCGGTCTTTGTACACGCCGTAGGACTATGTGATACTGATAAAGGACAATTGCATTAAGCAAAATAATATGGAGGAGCGTTCAGATGCCATCTGCAGTGAAATCATGGTACTAATTTAAAATTTCTAAAGTATTTAATTAAAAATTCGTTCTATTTTCGTCATTTAATTTCACTTTTTTTACTTACACGATTAAAAAATATTAACAATTTTTTATTTGTAAACAAATAGAAATTTTAAGTGAATTTTTGTAGATGTCACTAATGACGGTATCGTTGAAAAACAGACAACGCGATTGGATGGGATCTCACTTTTGTCAAAATTTAACCAATCAACATGAAAGTTTCGAATGAGAAAATTCACAAAATACAAAATGTATATATATTTATGTGTGTACATATATACACACACACGCATATACATAGTATGTTTCCAATGCGCATGTGAATTGGATGCGTAGTCTAGAGAAATGTGGTCAATTTCCCAGTCTGTGCCTCTGTGGTGTTTGTATAATAGGTTACACTATATCCGAATATGACATTTGTAACTTGTAAATATTATTTATTTTATCCAAATAATTTCACTTAGGTGTCTGAACTGATTAATAAATATTTCGATTCACTGAGGAAGTGTGTGTTATTTATTAGTTAATGTGAGGTTATGATAAGAAAATTGACTCGCGCTACATCCTGTGTCCAATGTTTACTATTAAACAATTTTTAAAGAACTTTAAAGGTAAATCATTCTTCATTACATCTTACGTACATGTAATAATATATTTTATTGTCTAATCTTTCCTTTAAAATTCACATAACCTCCTATTTAGTGTGCCTGCTTGTTTTGACATTTAGTTAGATTCGAACTGTAATGAGAGTGGATAGTGAGACGATTTCCACGATTAGTTTAAAAGGATTTAAAAAAAAAAAAAAATCTTTTTTTATGAATTTTCTACGATAACAAAAACAATCGCTATTTTTATCACGTTTTAAAGAATATGTTATTTATTTGTTAATATAGAAAGACTGTTTTATAATTATGAAGATAAGGTATACCATTGCCATAGTTTTATCAGTAAATAAAAAAAATAAAATATCCATCAACAAGTAGACATTTAATGTTTCAGAAATTTGATCAGAACTATCAACATTCATGTTTAATAATATATGGAAAATATGGAAGATAACAATTAACATTTATATAACGTTATACTTCTCAAAATATCTATTATTATCAATGCATTTTTCATAGAGATTTATTACATGAGAAATTAAATTAGATTAGTTTAAATAATAACAAATATTTAAAAAAATCTTTTCCATACGTTGTTCCCAAAAAATTTAAATATATAGCTACTTGTTGTTGTTTTGGATACTCTATTAAAAAAAAAAAAAATAAAAAATAAATAAATAAATTATTAAAACATGGACAAATTTTTATTAATTTATAATATACACAAGTCAAATTTATACCATTAAAAGTTATCATTGTATATTAGAAAAAAAATTGAAGTGAACTAATATACTTTTGTGTTTTGTTATGATTGCATGTTTGAATGATATTTTTTTTATGATTCTAATGCAAAAATACTTTTTTTTCTTTTTTTTTTTTTTTTTTTAAGGATCTTCTATACAATTCAGTCAATTCTGATTTCTCTTTTCAGAATGTGATGGAATGTTGTCTTAGCAGATATGACATTAAGTGAATTCAATATTGATAAACTACAATGATTGGTGCACCTAGTAGTTTAGAAGATGCGTGTCGGCAGGCTCAGGTTAAAGAATTTATTAATTCTTTAGACTCTCTCTCTCTCTCTCTCTCTCTCTCTCTCTCTCTCTCTCTCTGCTTTCTCTTTCCTTGAATTCTATTAAATTTGATATTGATATTCGATGTTATGCATATAGGAAATGATAAATCATGCATCAAGGTATTGGAAAAATGTACAGGGACAAAGTTCTTTAACTTTAACTACAGATAAATTGGTAACATCGCAGAAAAAGGAATATGCTCCTTCTAAGCATAGTATTCAAGCTAAATTAACAAGGCTTTATTTCGAGGAATTATCTAAATTTCCTCATGCCACACCTGACTCAGTCTTGGTATGTTTTAATTAAAAAAAAAAAAAAAAAATGTTACTGTAGATCCTATGATCAAATTTTTATCAGTTAAAATATGATTTACTATTGTAATTTACTTTTTACATATATCATGGCTATAAATTATTACATTTTTTTTCTTTTTTTCTACTTCATACAACGATTACACAGAACAATTTAGAGAATGAATGTGATCTTTTGGGACGGTTAGTGCAAAGAGAAGGCTTGCACACATTAATTGTTAATCTTTATGCTGGTAATAAAGGATACTCATTAGGTGTTAGAAATAGGTACGTTGTTCTTTATACATGTTAATAATTAAGATTAAACTGATATGTTATGTATTGTTACCTTTATTTCACGAATGGTTGGTTCAATAAAATTGTTTTCAGTTCTGACAAGGGAAATCAGTACGAGAAAAATTCTTTACTTTCTGAAACCCAACTGATGGGTTATGAACAGGGTGAACTACTTTCGTGCATAGACAATGGTCAGTTGCCTGCAATGCTAGCAGAGCAGCTAGAAACTAGCCACTCTCATTTATTCTACGATGGCTGCATAATAGCTGAAGTTCGAGATTATCGTAAAGCATTTACTCATAATAAGCCCGAAGTTCATCATGTACTCCTTAAACCTACGACACAGGTATATAAAAATTATAAAATCATACGGGTGAAAAGACCTAATCATATTATTTCTTAATATTTATTCTCGACAAAAATTAGAGCGTACTTTCTGACGTATCAACGCTAACGAGCGGTGGAGATTGGAGTCATGAGGAAAGATTAATGTTGGAATCGCAATTAATCGCAGCTACTCAAGGACCTTTATGCTTGGATCCAAATCCTGTTCCTAGTATAGCTACAACGCGTCTCAGGCAGTCTAAACCCCTTCTTACAGATCATCAACTAATGCGTCAAGCCAAAAAGTTTTCTCAGGTATTGATGACAAAAATTTATCTCAAATATGAAAAAGTATAAAACTTAATTATTGAATCTCATTAAAATCCTATATTCCCTTATAATTAATCATAGGTTACGGTAAACCGAAAAAGGAAATTAGAACAACTGGCACAACCAGATGGTTTAACGATACAAGATTTAATGCAGAAACTACGTGCTAAAAGAGGATCGGTTACTAGTACTGCCTGCCCAACACCTTCCCTTGTAAATCCTCCTCTTCTTGCCCCAAGTTCACCGATTGACGTTTTAAGGTCATTTGATATAACATCTCATTTATTAATTTTCACTTGATTCTATTTTCTATTATTTCAACAACAAAAATTTATACGCGTAGACGTAATTTTATATTTAAAATGATTATTTTATTAATCAGATTTGCGAAAGCGTATGAGCGACCGCGAGAAACAAAAGACTGTCTGCCACAAGTTATAGAAGAGTATATATTAGAAACTGGCGGGAACCAAGGTGAAGTAGATCACATAAAGCTTTCAATTTTGCAAAGACCTTCTAATTCTGAGTACCTGGGAGAGCTTTATATGGATAAGAATCACCGAGAAGGAGAGAAAAATGGATCTGCGTGTCGGTAAGTTTGTTTTTTTTTTTTTTTTTTTTTTTTTATCCCACATACCAAGATCCTAATATATAGTTCGTCCGTTGAATGAATTCATGCAATGTGTCTTTTTTCTTTTTTTTTTTTTTTTTGTCTAACACAGGTTTACATTAGGGACAAGAGCTTTAGCAAATCATTACATCCAACAATTTACGGAAATATTTACAGAAGAAGGTAGGAAAAATGTTCGAATAAAACATGTAGTGCCAGGGCAAACGCCACGTGTTACATGCACTCCTGGAATGCAACGAGCGCATCAACAGGTTTATATTATACTTAATATCGTTAGTTAATGTCCAAAATGGTTTCTCTAAAAAATTCATTGACATTTTCTAGGCACAACAAGCAAAGGCGGCACAGTTGGTAGCCCAACAATTGCAACAAGCACAGTCCCAACATGTAGCTCAACAGGTTTCTTAAATGTGTTTCTATGTATAATATGTTATCGATATGGATAGATTTTATATCCACTATAAAAATCAAAATTCTTTGTTTCAGATCTTATCACGAGCACAAGGACAACTGAATACTTTAGCTGGGCAGGTAGCATCGATGAAAGCCATGACAGAAGCTACTACATCCGTGCAAAATAATTTGGGAAACATGGATATCACAAATGTGCCTCAAGTTATTTCTCAAAATGATACCGCAACTTTGAACACTGGACAACCTTTGTCCAATGGAGCGTGTGCAGCATCTGGTTCTGTACAAATCGACGCATCTGCGATGTCAGTGACTGACAATAACTCATGCAATGGCTCTGGAATATTAGTTTTTCAACAAAAAGCCGCTACTGCTGTCAATAATACATCATCTGCTAATGTTTCCGTTTTGGTAAGATACATAAAAATGATAAATGATAAAAATATATTATTTACAATATGTGATCCTAATGAATATCTAATATGTTTTTAGCAAGCCCAATTGCAGGCAGGAACACAAAGTTGTATAACTGAATCAGTTAATCAAAATCAGAATGAAATATCATTTAAAAAACATACGACTAATCCAGCTATAAGTGCCCTCGTTACTTCCCTTATGAACTCTGCCCAACAATTCCAACAACAAGCTGCAGGTATGTTCTTGTTTTATTTTTTCTGTTGTTCTTTTTTCTTTTTCTTTTCTTTTTTTTTTTTTTTTTTCTTTTTACAACACATTGTTACTCTTTGATGACCTATACATATATTTGATATATATACTCCTATATAGCTAATGCTGCAGCAGCTGCAATGAATAATAATGCACAGACTACAAATAAATCAAGTAATGCAGCTATTCTTAGTTTACTAAATAGTAGTCCAGCAAATATAGGACAACAGAAAGTTCAGCCACGGAGGATCTCTTTAAATGCTTCCATCCCATCAAGGGTTATTAGTCATGGCAATGTTATAAATGTGCCCAGTACTACGGGTCAGGTGTGTAAAATAAAAAAAAAATAGAGAGGGAGAGAGAGAAAGAAAAGAATATATATGTATATAAGTTAATTTTCTACCAAGGAAAAAGAATGTTATTAATTCTTACCTTATTATTATTATTATTATTATTATTATTATTATTATTATTATTACTACTACTACTACTACTATTATTATTATTATTATTATTATTATTATTATTATTATTATTATTATTTTAGGTAAGAGTTAGTTTAAGTTCTGCCCTAACAGGACAGCTGGCTTGTAAACAGCAACCAGTAAAAGCAACAGCTGTGAGATTAGCTAGGGTACAAGATCCCACTTCAACACTTGGCTTATCAATGCCAGGACTTTCAGCTTTGCTTGCTGGTACGAAAAATGATTCTACATATAAAAAGAAGAAAATAATTCTGATCAATTTACAAATAACATATATATAATCTTTTATTTTTATAGGCACACCATCTGCCGATAATCCAATCCCTGGTTTCAATTCTGCCTCACCGTTACTTGAACGCTTAACCGCTTCTTCCAGTCAAAGTACTCAACCGGCAAGTCCAATGACTAGTCCACCACCTGCCAACGTAAATCTGCAGGGTGTAAATCTCACTAGTTTGCCTAATTCCATCAACGGACTTCAAAATGTTCAGGTTTTAAAGAACGAATAGCTCATTTGCTTTATTCGATATTAGAAAGATGGAATATTAATGAATCATCATTTATGCAATAGGTATCATTCCCTGGCTTATCGCAACCCATCACAATGTCATTGAATGTGTCAGCAACAACAGGTTCAGTTACACCTACAGGTGTCATTGTATCTCTACCTATATCATCTGCAACTAATACTTGCACTACAGTTTCCAGTGTTAGTTAACATTATTATATATAGATACCTACATGTAGAATAAAGTTTCAATATTAATAATAAATTGATTTCAGATGATCGCTGCTACCGTTGTAACGACTGCCATCGCTGGAAGTACACCAACTGTAGTAATCGCGAATTCTGCTAATACTCATTTGTCATTACCAATCGGTATAAGTTCTTTATAAATCTCATATTTCGTACATATCGTTAGTATTATTAATAAAAATTATTTATATTAGATGGTAGAATTTTTCATGAGAAAATTTTTACGTACTTTTATATAATACGATCGCAATTTTATTTCAGCCCAAATTATACCATCAGGAGTAAAAGGTTTATCTCAACAAAATATACGCAGCACTAACACGGTGACTTTATCACAGGTATCGTCTAACGTTCTAACACAATATTATATATATATATATATATATATATATATATATATATATTATAATAAATTTGTACGCATAATATTAACCTTTAGGGTGGACAAGCGATTCAACTTATTGGACCTCAAAAGCCTCGACTCAATCATATGGCTCGTCAAGTACAGCCAAGCCAAGTTAAATCTACTGTTTTACCAAATCAATTAGTAACAGTAGCTAAAACGGTAACGGCAAGTCAGTTGATATTATCTGGCAACAAGCAAGTGTTAACTCCTATAATGGGTAAGTGATTTACATCAATCTAATATTTCTTTAACACGTTCTCTCCGGCGGTATCGCATATTCGTGACATTACCAATTTTTATTTAACCATGAATATAAACACAAAGCATGATTTTTAATAAATGTTTTCCTTCCGTCCTATTGCACTAGAGAACGTGTTAATACTATTATCGAATTAATACAATATTTCTTTTTTTTTTTTTTTTTTTTTTATCCCCTTTAAAATTAACAATTGTTAAATTTTTTTTATTTTCTATTGTGTTTTCTCTGTTCGTTAGCAGCCACCAAACCTGTGCTTATGGCGTCTCAAACAACGCCTTCTTCCCAAATAGTACCTGCAAACAAACAAACTTTACTCACGAAATCTTTGCATGCTAGAGTTTCTACAGGACAATGTAGTCAACAAACACAGAGTCTTGGTATAACTACGCTATCTCAACAGCAAGTACGTATATATGTTGTTCGTTTATCAAAATAATTCATATAATAATCGTTAAGTTAATATTAGGAATTCTACCGTATTATTTGCATGATAAAAATTCAGAAAAGAAAAGAAAAAAAAAAAAAAAAAAAGAGGATATATTACTTTGCTTTCTTACTTTCTCCTTTTTTTTCTTTCTTTCTTTCTTTCTTTCTATATATTCTTTTTCCAATTATTATGATTTGTTTTTAACTCTATACGATAAAATCCGTAGTTACAGAGAACTGTGGTAAAGCCTGTACAGTTGCAACAATTACAACAATGTTTAGCCACTCAGCATAAAGTGGCCGTTGCAGCTGCCAGTTCGCAAAACAGAACGCAAATTGAAAATCAGAGGACTTCTTCTGCATCAACTCCTGGTGACGATGCTGTTTGAAAATGTTGAAAATATTAACATTTTCTTCTGTTACATTTAATAATTGAAGCCCACCTTAGAGGAAACATAATGAGGTGGTTATATGTGGTTAATACCATTTGGCCATATATATATATATATATATATATATATATGACTTCCACGTTACGTATAGAATTGCATTGATTGATTTCAATTTATGTATTATCAAAATTTTATATGGGAAACTGTTCGTGCTTTATGAAAAAGAAAAAAAAAAAAATCTATCAATCAGGCATCGTATAACACATAATATATCTCGCCACAAAGAGTGCAATAATTTTTTTACCGCAAAGACATTAATTTTCTCTCAAAATGTTGCTTTAAGGAAGGTTTCAATTATTGTGTATATATATATATATATATATATATATATATATATATATATATTATATATATATAACTTATACATACAATATATGATTCGTTTTATATTAAAAGGAAAAAAAAAAAGAAAAGAAAAAAAAGGAAAAAAAATGCAATAAATATTTCATTTTTATTGATCTTTACCCTTTTTCATACCATTCTGCATTTACGATAAATAATAATTTTAATTTTAAAGTAAAAGTAACAACAGCAGTATGGTTTTGATTTCAATCGTAACATATGTATGCCTGAAAACAAAAACTGAAATATCTACGTGCTATCCGTTTATTATAATAGTACCATAACAAAATTGGTAACTGTCCGCATATATGATGTACGAAAAATCACACGATGAAAATAAGCTTGATCTGTTGTATACTTCGATCTATCCCACATGCTGTGCCTACATGTTATATTCTTCACTATAAAACTTTTACCGATTCCTTACAAACTTGTATATATAACATACATAAAACGTTTTATTTAATTATGTGATGATACATAAAATTATAATGTAAATTAAATTATTTCTATATAAATAAGATAAACATTGAAATATTTCAGTAACAACGAAGATTCGCAAAGATCTCTGTTAATTCTATATCTGGGAGGAAGCAGTCATGTATAATTTCTATACATTAATAAAAATGTAATATAGGATGCGCAATATATGCATATATATTGTGTAAATTCATTTAAGCAATGCAATTCTTATTTAATGAATTACATTAACATGAAATTTTATATATTAAATATGTGTGCTAAAGAATTGGCAGTAAATCATTTGTAAAGAATCTATGATATATTCGATAAATAATATTAAACTACAAATATATATATATATATATATATATATATATATATATATATATATATATATATATATGTATATATATATATACACTCACACAACATATATACATACATATATATAAACATATATATATTGTGTGTGTGTGTGTGTGTGCGCGCGCGCGCGCGCGTGTGTATATGAATTTAAAGTATAATTCAAATTTCAATGGATTTAACATTAATAAAAAATATGTGAATTGTACAGTGCAAAAAAAAAATGAAGAAAAAAAAAAACAAAAAAAAAAAGAGAAAAAACTGATAGTATGAAAGTTTGAATTGTTTTTATGTATAAACATTTTAAGTAATCGTTTCCATGGAAATTATATTTTATTATAATAAGAAATGATTAACAACTAGTTATTTATGACAAAAATATAAAAAAATGTTCATCGAATTTGTAAACAAGGATAATTATGTGACATAATGTATATACTATATATTAAAGATATGTTACATAATAAAACAATCAAGAAAAGGTATTGAAGTCACAGCACTCGTTAGGCAGAATTTCCCCATTGGATTAATTAATGCACAATTGTAAATATATATTAATATAATATCATTTATGATAAATAGTTATTCTTCATATTTCTAATGTAAGCCATAACCAACCGAAGAAGAAGTACTCCATTTAGTATAAATCTCTATGTAGTAAGAAAAAAAAAAATGATTAATACAGAATGCTTCCTATAAAATAAGTAACGTTATAAATGAATAAAAAGCGTACAAATTTGTACAACTGAATAATAAAATGTTCCAGCAAACACCTTAAATATATATATATATATATTTTTATAGTACCTGCATATTCTCAATGCATGGCAATAAAAATTGCACGTGGTTTATATAGTTAATTATATATTAAAAATTATTCTATAATATATGTATATGTACACATACATACATACATACATACATACATACATACATACATACATATATACATACATACATACATCATACAGATACACGCGCGCGCGCGCGCGCCATACATATACACATATTATTATACATATTATCTATCACATGTGTTCTATAATAATATAATTTCTAAATATGCATAGTATATGAAAATATATACAAAAGTAGAGCAAATAATGTAAATAATAAAAAATAATCCTTTCACAATTACATACTATCATTCCTAAACTATATCTTCAAGATTTTCTTATATTGAGAGTTTCCATTAAAAAAAAAAAAAATAAAAAAAAATAAAAAAAAGAAAGAAAAAAAAAGAAAAAAAAACTACAATTTAAGTTTAAATAACTGTATCGTGTAGATTTGATTGTAATGAAGATTATTGTATTGATGCTTACATTAAAAATTTTTGTTTAATTCTACAATTAAATGTATTATTCTGTTATCACATCTAATACTCTTTGTACATACTCTCATAAAAGGAAAATCTTTTATATATAAATCATTCACGCGCGTGCGTGCGTGCGTGTGTGTGTATATATATAGTAATTGTGTTCTAAATTCACAAGTATTCATGTGTAAAAAATAGATTGTACGTTGTGAACGTACAATCACATCTTGTGATGAGACTGATATATAACATTTCTTATACATAAATACTGAGAAACAATTTATTTATAAATCTAAATAAAAAATAATATTCTTTGTCCCTACTTATCATGAATACAATACTCTTTGTGCATTATTGTAAATATTATTATATAGTTAGAATTCTGGCATATACCTATATATCGTACTTATAATTACAAAATATCATTTTCCTATTGCAAAGAGATATCTAATGTTCAATTTTTCCGAATAAATAATGCTAAAATTTGTAAGAACTAGATAGATATTTATGATTACATGATGTAAATAAACAATGCTTTTGAAAGTCTTCGGTATCCCTAATTCTATATGTTTTGGAATATAATTTTGAAAAAGAAAGTTTCTATTTATACGTTTGATTTGTTCAATACCTGATATAATTAGTAATTATTATTATATTTTAGAATTATTTAAAAAATTAGATATATTTTCTATATATATTAGCTGATATATATATATATATATATATATATATATATAGATAGATAGATATTCAAATATTAAACGAATACAACTATACTAATGTGTAAATCCATCCTTCCTAATATCATATAATAACAAAATTCAGTAATTTAATTTATCAATAATTATTATAAAACTTCTGTCTAATAGCACCCAGACCCAGCTGTATGCAATCACAGATATCTTTTTTTTTTTTTTTTGTAATATCATATAAATAAGCATGTGTCTTTTATTAAATCTTTAAATTAATTTCTAACTAATTTTTTGTCAAGACATCACAAAATAGTTGTGTATATATGTATATATATATATAAAAGAAAAAAAAAAGATAACAAAAACAATTAGTATATATCAATATTGAAAACAAAAGCTATAACATTTAAAAGAAATAACATATGGCAAGCACGATAATATAACTGTCATAGAAAACATTAGATAATTTTATATAAACACGACTTGGAAGTATTTAAATATTAAAGATGTTAGATAAATAACAAATAAATCATTTAACTGTTAATATAATAAAATATTCAACACCAATTTTTCAGTCTACTCATGAGATCTGTGAAACACTTACTCAGTAAGTTTATAACAATGATAATATATCTCAGTTAGTAAACGATATTAATAACAAAATACTATAGATATGTGCATTGTTCCAAATTATAATGTAACGAAACAGTTATAGTTAAAGAAAATCAAATAAACCTATATAAAACATCGTTAATAAAAAAAAAAGTATACAGAAGTATCCAATGTCCGTCTGACGTATTGCGCGTAATATTATATTGTAAATTGAGTTTAATATGATACAAAAAAAATATATATGTATATATGTATATATATATATATATATATATATATATATATATATATATATATATTTATCTTATATACTTAATGATGGTTGATCTACTTCTGGTCGACTATCAGGAGGATTGCATAGTGGTTGTTGTTGTTGTTGTTGTTGTTGTTCTTGTTTACTCTTTTCCATTCCCCATTCGCTTTCAGGATCAGAAAAAATATTCGAATTGTCCAATATATCATCGTCTAAAGATATATCGGACAAATTCTCTAAACTTTGTTGATTTGCTTCAGTATAAAGAGATTCTGTTGTAACTACAGTGAACACATCGAGTGTATTAATGATTGTTAATTATTCCAATAGATTTTGTTATATATTAAAATATTAGAATTACCATCATTTAATGTATGTTGAGATAGCCAAGTAGGCTCATCCCAACCGTCAAATTGTAATTTTGTATTGGTCTCCACTTCATCAATAGACAATATTCCATGTGAATCTGTGTCAGTTACATCAAATATTTCTGTTACCTGTACTTTATTATTTTCATCCATGTAATAATAAGCTATTACAGCTTCTTGATCCGTAGTTACCTATAATGATAATTATTTTATCGCTCAAAATTAATGAATTATTTATGTGAATTAAAATATTTTACAATTTTATACCTGTAGTATATTTTCAAAAGTATCATCCACCATCCCAATATCTGACACATTTATAACACAATTTGTTTTATTATTACATTCTTTCCACGATTGTCTGTAAGAAAGTATTACTAAAGTATAAAATAATATCGGCGAAGAACAATCTAATATATTTTTAATTATTAATCAATTTAACAGAATAAAAATATAAAAGCCAGGAAATCAACATACAATTTGTGAAGTTATTACAATGAATACTTACAATTCATTATACTGGAGTGTCAAATTTAAACTTTTTGGATTTTTATACAATGCATCATTGTTTTCTGTTGATTTGATATCATAAATATCTGTAAAATATATTGCACTATGAACATATGCTCCTATTTATATTTGATATTTTTTTCTTTTGATTTGTATGATGCATAATGAAAATATAATAATTAACATCACTTACTAGATCCATATTCTGTAATAGCTAATTGACACTTGATTGTCTGAGGTATTGGTTGGTAATAGACATTGATTTGTGGAAATACATAACTCAATTGTTCCAAGATATATCTACTCGCTTCAACAAGATTATTTCGTAATTTTGGAACATTTAGTATAAATCTATAATTAACATAATATTATATTACTGATTTCTATAACTAAGATATATATATATATATAATATAATAGGAATAACAAAGCATTAAGTGAGTGAGTATATTAGCTTAAATTTTGATGTAATGATACTACAAAAAAGTCAGAAAATGTATAAATAAAAGATATAAAAATTAGTACTTTAATCCTTACCGTGAAGGTTTTAAATGTTTAGCACAATTCAATGCACACTGAGGTGTACGAAGTACATTTCCAATTACTTTGTATTCCACATTATAAGTTTCTATTTTGTTACCAACCAAGCTAATAAATCACATGCATAATGTTAGTAGTAAAATCATGCAATATAGATTCTCTTACGTTCTAATGATTGCAATGATTAATAAAACGTTATTAAAAAAAAAAAAAAAAAAAAAAAAAAAAAAAAAAAAAAAAAAAAAAAAAAAAAAAAAAAATAAAAGCAAACAAATATCCAGATATTAGAAAAATTAATAAAGCTATATACACAAAATATGAGACTTATTTGTTAAGTATAACATAGACTTACTTGGTAAATGTTGCATACACTACATCTGCTGGTAACGTATAAGGTAAACTCAGCAAGGAGAGTAACTTTATACTTTTATGTTTGAACAACCAATTAATAAGGCCCTTATTTGCTGAATCTATGGCATCTTGAAATATAGTCAAAACGGTCTCTGGTAAATTAGCTACCAATGCTTCCTGAAATAATTTCAGGATTATTATAATATATTATAATTTTTACTTTTCACAGATAAAGGATCAGAGAATGAGAATACCAAAATATAAGATTAATATCTAACCTGTCTATGCATTTTACATTCTAAACATTCAGGATCAAATTCGAAACTCTCATCTAGTGTCTCAGATACGACAAATGTAGATTGTACGGCAAGGCACCTAGTACAATTAATTAAGTTGTTGCGATGTAAAAATCTTAAAGCGTCATCGAATCCTTGTTTACACATATTGGATAAAATCTGAGAAAAAAGAATATACACACGCATATATACATATACTTAGAAATTATTATATACTAATTGCAATTAATAAACTTTATGTTCTCACTTTTGGATTTGGTGGGAAAAGTATTCTAGCAAATCTATATATGTTTTGTTTTGAAAGTTCTATACTTGTATTTGCCACATTTACCTGAAAAGTATAATAAAATGTTAATTTATATTTTTACGCATTATATTTATTCTTATTAAAGACATATAACTTACATGAAACAATTGAGATGATATATCTCTAGGGCAAATATCACTTTCTCCGCAAAAAGGACTAACTGTGACGGTATTTTCATCGAGCGTAGGAAGATTATCACTGAAACCACCATCTATGTACCTGATTCCATGAAATCGTGGTGGCAATATACCAGAGAAAAAAGGAATAAAAGAAGAGGCCAATAGAGCCTATATACAACAAAAACTTTCAAAATAAATATATGAGCATTTACAAAATAAAAATAAGATTACACACTTTCAGATATTTTCTATTACCCTAAAATGTCTACCTGAAGTAAATCTTCTCTTGAGTTATAGTGCGAAACTATCACATTTCTCCCATCGTATACCCTGGTCAAAGAAATATGTAACTTTCCATTTACACGAATGTGTGCATCTTCTGGTAAAAACTGAAATGACAAAATTTATTTAATCAAATATAATGGTTTCCTTTTATATGCTATATAATATGAACGTACTTTTTGTAAACTCTCCAACAGTACATCATGTACGTTAAACGATGGACTGAAAGCACCTAGTGTATGTTCTCTGGCTTCTCGTGCTACGCGCAACACATTACTCGTAATTTCACCTGCAACAATTAAGTCGTTACTTTTTTACTCATACATAAAAATTCTACTTATAACATAACAATAAAATTACTAATTCTACAATATATTTCAAACAATTATTCTAAATAATAAATATATCGAATTATGAAAACAAAGATAAAATATGTATCAATATTCATACGATAATTCAAATTAATATCTTATAATCTCTTGATAAAGTGTACAAATACAGATAATATTAATGTTTTTTAGACTTCATACCGATTGGCTTTTTACAAAAGAATTCTAAAAGACAAACAATATATATATATACATATATATATATATATATATATATATATATATATATATATATATATATATAAATTAGTAAATAAAATAAAAAAGAAAGGAGATTACATACTACAATCTTAAAATATAATATAAATTCTTTTGTCCTAATTGCTTGTATCATTTAATGTATAAATTATTAACATTTAATAAAGAAGAGTAAAGCAACAATTGGGAAATTTTTTACGTTCTTTCGCCCAATCAATTTTATTGTAGATATAATTAATCTTATCTCTCTCGAGCACTTGATCTTTGTTCAATTTTATCGTAAATTTTCTAATCAAATTTAAAATATAATAAATATATATGTGTACTACCTGTGTCCCATTATGTTATATGATATGAAATTTTAATATTTGAAAAGAATTATATATACATGAAAGCATAATATTTATCCTGAATATTTGTGAATACAAATATACAATATTTGCTTTACTCGGTTTCTTTGTTACATGCAACTACGAAATGCGTGAGAGGAAGAGGGAGGGGGGAGAGAGAGAGGGAGAGAGGGAGAGAGGGAGAGAGAGAGAGAGAGAGAGAGAGAGAGAGAGACGTATGACAGATTAATATAATATATAATGTTTCACAAACAACCTCGGGTTGAATTACATCATTTCAAAGCGATTTCATGGTCAAAGAAAAAAACAACCGTTGTTTACACACGATCATTCGAGAGATAACAATTTGGCTTATAATCGAAACGATTGAATTTTTATACATACAAATTTGTCGAAATCATAAATAATTATTTGGATTTTCGATGCCATAAAATACGAGTATCGACATCAAAAAATTAATATCATATAATTGTTCATTAAATTTATTAACAGATTTTAATAATGAATAAAACTAGAGATCAAGAAACTTTGGGGATCCAAAGTAAATATATGTAATCTCTATTATATCATCAGGATTAGGTAAAGTAATTGGAAATAGATAATAACAGGGTTTGATATTCTATCTTTGATTTGATCTCACTTGTATTTGGAATTTCCTAAAAATTTAAGCCACTTATTAAGTAATTATTCATTGATAAATGTGTATTTCAACCTTTACATGATGTTTTATATTATATATATATATATATATATATATATATATATATATATATATATATATGCATACATGCGTGTCTGATGTGTGTGTGTATATTGTTCTCATTAAACAATAGTATCAATAGCATTTATTGTAACTCCTTCGCTTACCGATACAAGCGTCAATGTTACATCTTTCATAATATCTATCTATCGCCACAACTCTTATTTTGAAAAAATATAATTGATAAATGGACTTGTTACTACTTCCGATTATTCTATTCTAGGAATGCGATGCGACCTACTTATTAGATATGTATATAGTGGTCAAGTTTATTAGACTTGCAGATGAGTAATAAATAATGAAATATTAAAACAAAGTCATTTAACGTTATTGCGTTTCAAAGTTTATCAATACTAACACATTTATTCATACTGATTTGATCCTATCAACTCATTTAATTCTACTCTCGTTAATAATTATGATTTTCTTTTACAAAAAAAAAAAAAAAAAGAAAAATAACAAATAAAAAATGATTATATTAAGACGAATATATTTAAAAAGCATATGTTACCATATTATTATATATAATTATAAATTATGCAGAATTTGAATGAAACAAATACATGACAATTGCTTTGCAAGAAGTTATAATAAAGAAATAACTAACTTCTTGTGATCTTTAAGCGGACACACAACAAAGGCATTTCTAAATAAACGTATTGCTCAATAGCATAAAATATTAATGATTTAAGATATTTTATATCTACTAGATATATAAACAAAGGAGTTCACTCACCGAGGGGTAAGTCACAAAGAAGACAGCAGGCAGCGATAGCACCAGCCGATGCTCCACTAATCTTATCCAGCAGCAAATGCGGTGCATATTTTTTAAAACATACAGCTACACCAACATGGTAAATACCAAGAAAACCACAGCCAGCAAAAGATAAATTCATGTTGTGAAATCTATTTAAATATTTATCCCCTATACAATTTTCTTTCATTGACTAATTATTCCAAAAGGAAGACAAGTTGCTAATAAAAGGCACTGAGTTTATAAATTTTGTATTATTGGATTATATGTATATAACACTTAGAAATAATTGACACCACCAGCAAATGTAATATAACTTGAATAAAATTCTATTTAAAATCTCTTATTCTATTTAAGTTGGAAACGTCCTCGCTACCGTGCGAACAACAGATGTTTTCACGAAACACTGACAGATAATCTTCAGAATGGATAAGAAAAAACGTTACACACAAGCAAGGAGATATGACTTGTGTGTGATGACGTCTGATTCGTAAATACGTAGGCTTATTCCTTATTGGTCGATGTTAAGTGGTGTGGTGATCGCTGCGTCCATCAGTGGCATTTTACGAATGCATATGTATTTGTGCTGGTGCGATCTTTTAGACGACTTTTTTAACCAAAAATACGAGGACACATTTTACATCTTTCCGCATCTGATTTCTCCATAAAATCTGCATTGCGAATGACCTATAATTACGTTATCCATTTAATTTCTATACGTATGTTAAAATATGTACAAAGATCTTATACATTTATATATAAGAATCGATTTTATACTCTGAACTTTTGTGAATGCGTAATATTGACAAATATTTTTCTTATTATATAATGACATTATAAATTATTTCGTTTTATCTTTCTTTTTTAACTAAATGTTTATCAATTGTACAGATTGAACTCTATCAGGCGGCGTAAAACGTTAATATAAGCATAAACTTATTATGTAATTAGATCTGTGATCTTAATAAAGCTTTGTTACAAACATGTACTTGCAATAAATAAAAATAACATATATATTAAGAAATTACGTATGAACGTTTGAATAAATCATGAATATAGCAGATGAGAATAATTTGTTAAATATATTAAATAGAAGTTTGGTGACTCGTAATTGGTACGATATATACGATAATTTTTATCCAAAGACTTTTGGCACGAATGAACCTAGGTATGCGCAAATTTGAAATTATTACATATAATATATATACACACACATATATATATACATATATATATACATATACATATATATATAAATTAGTTTTAAGCAAACGATCTAATAGAAGATTATATTTCAGGAAATCATTCAAGGTCTTGGCAAAAATTGCTGAGACAGTTGTGAACGAGGAGTATGATATACCCGATAAGCTCAAAATTATGTTGTTGAAATATTTGGGCAATTCTTGCTTGACAGACATGTTCACGCATAAGGATTATGAACCGGATAATGCAGAATATGGAAAATATTGTAAGAAATTGTATGCTGATTTAGCAGAAGATGAATCAAAACTTCCATGTGAACAACAAGAAAAAAATATTTGTTTTCCATATAACGGTATTGCAGAGTGGACCATAGATTATATTATTTCAAATGGTAATGTTACATTATCAGAAGAACAAGTAGTAGTGTTAAGGTTGTGTATACAGTTTTTATGTAATCTTTTTACGTTCGCTTGCAACAATATAAATTTATTGGAATGTAAGAGGATGAAGAATTATTTAACTGGTACAACAATCCAAAATGCTATTGTGTAAGTTTTTTCAATGATCTTTTTAAGAAAATTATAAATTTTATATTTTTTTGTAACAAAATTTAAATTGTTTCCAGGAAATTCATATGTTACGAGGATATTTCGGTGACCAAAGCAGCTTGTATATTCATACATAATGCTTTGAAAAAATTTGGCCAAGATTACTTTACACAGAATGATAAAATCTACGTATGTTCTCAATTGTTAAAGAAAACTGAAGATTTATTCTGTGCAAAGAATACGTTGCTGCGTCTGTTAAATCAGGAAAGCGTATTTATAAGCGTTTATGAGGATATCTCGATGGAAGATAAGTTACTTTTACTTGAATTAATTCACGAAGAAGCGCAAAATGTAATTTATGTACATGATAAAAGCGACACAGGATTTACTTTTAGTCAGAAGCTTATCAATTTCTTGTCAAATCACTTTTGCCAAAAAAGCGATCTTATATTAAAAACCAAAGACACGTATTTAAATGATTTTGAGCCCATGGAAGTAATCATCCTTCTTGACATATTAGGAGTGCTCACATCAGAAGCCAGAGATGAACTTTACATCATTCAGAATAATATAAGTCTTCTCATAAATTGCTGTTGTAAGTGTTGATATATTAAACAAGTATCCGTAAGATCAACTTTTGACTGATTATTATTTTTATCTACAGATTTATTGAAATCTTTACATATGTGTGGTAAAGAATCAGAGAATTATTTTACACCTGTACAAAGATTAAGGGACACAGCATCGGGTACTCAAAGAAAAAATGACGATATAGAATTCCATCCTGCGTTTGGTTTTAAGGTGGATTTGATAAGAGTAATTGGGAACATGTCCTACAAGAATAAAAAATGTCAAGATATTGTAAGTAATACAGAAAAAAGATCTTTTACGATGTATGAAATACTTAAAATCTTATTAAATCTTTTTTATTATGACTAAATAGTTTAAATTTCAGATCCGTGAAACGGACACTATTCCTCTCATTTTTGACTGTTGTAATATCGACGCCCGAAATCCATGTACGTATCTTTTTGATAATTATTAACAGATTTTAATTCTTTTTTCCCATACTTATACTCGATTTAATAATAATTATATTTTCCTTGAATAATAACCTATTCGACAGTTATAATGCAGTGGACTATCTTGGCGATTCGTAATCTGTGCGAAGCAAATGTGGAAAATCAAGAAATTATTCGTAATTTTACGAAAATCGGTGTTATAGATAACACTATTTTAGAAGAAATGGGATTAACTCTGCAGGAAGACGAGAATGGAAAATTCATCGGAATCGTACCATTGTAATAAACTCTTCTTTCATTTATATCATTTTGTCCTTAATGTCTCATTTGTTTTCATTAATTAATTACCGATCGAGCAAGTTCTTAATATTGATAACATTCTTGTTATCGATTGTTCATAAATAATAGTAGATATCTGTTTTACCGACCGATATACATGCAGGTATACTTAATCAAAAATCGTCAGAAATAAACTTTCTCCATATAAACGATGCAAGGTCCTTTCTTGGCTATTAACGCGTGACTTAATTATACGACACGTTCCGATCGTTTAAGGAAAACGTTCAAAGTAGAGATGCGAATTAATCGTCGATCAATGTTAAGCTTCAAAAAGTAAAAGTATTCAGAGAGAGAGAGAGAGAGAGAGAGAGAGAGAGAGAGAGAGAGAGAGAACAAGATCCTTTCCCAACAGGATACATATTTGCAAGTGGGAAGTTCCAATATATGTCGTGGGTGATTTCCATTCAAAGTATATCCACTTATGCTAGTACCACTCATTACACGTCGATTATAAGCGGAAATTTCGAAAGCCTAAGCGCGCAAAGTGATTTTCCTTTCCAATGAAATTAGTTACAGCTACAAGAGTTGTACAAAGTCACAACGCGAATTCCAATGTTGTACATGTTCTCTATACGTATGTATAGATCAGATAGTAAAACGTTAAATAAATACTTGGAGATAATTCTCACTGCGAGCGGGATAGGTTTAATACACGATGGTCAACTCCGCGATCGTTCGATTTCACCCAATGTAATAACACACTTCTGTCGTGTTATTCGAACAGAAGCCAACCGAACGTTCTGGATCATTTACGATCTCGAATCTACGAAGAAATATACCTTGGTATAAATTTCTTATCGAAATATATTCTTAACAGAATAATGAAATATTTTGTCAAAAGAGGAAAAATAGAAAAGAAGAAAAAAAAGAAAAATACTTTCAATCGTGGCCCAACATTATTGCTTTCATTAAATAATTCTATTCTTTTTACATCGAATGAAAATGTATATGATCTTGTACTCGTGTAATAAAACTCTTTTTAAATTACTTTTCATTTTTTCAATATGGCCTCTTCCCGAAACGATAAATCTAGAATACCGTGCAATTTGAGAAGTCATTAAGAGAAAATTTATTTGGCAATTATAATCGTTCCTTTAATTGGCTACAGATTATTATTATTTGCGTCAAGATGCGAACAAAAGATCTTAAAGAATAATAAAATCAATTTCCACGATTTTTAAGTACATAATTTTTGAAATATCCAAGTTCATATCTACTACCTAATACATAATACATAATACATAATACGTAATACATAATACATAATACATATACGTAGTACATACGTTTGTAGGTAAAACAAGCCCACTTTCGTATTAATAGGGGTTCTCGAATCGAAGCTATGTCGGTACCTAATAAGTCTTGGATTCTTTTTATTTACTTTTTATTTCGTTTTTTTTTTTTTTTTGTTTTTTTTTTCTGTTTTATTTTTTCAAAGAACGATCCAAGGTACGAGAGTGCCGACGCTCGCCTACGCGAAGCTTCTCTTTTGAGAGCCGACTTGGCAATATATTTCCTGTACTCTCTTTCTCTTTCTTACTTAGGATATACCTATAGATCAGGCCGACACCGATGCTTTATTCGAGCAGCAAGTAAAAACAAATGGAATGAAAACTCTTGTTGTGCTTCTTATGTACTTAATCTTTTATCATCCACAAGTACAATACTATATTGATTCTTATCGTGATAGATAAATTCGCGATATTTTCGATAAAAATATATTACAATACTACTGTGTAATATATCTAGGATTAAATCTATGTTTATATTTACTTTGTGTTGGTGAGAGATCGATGATTTCGAATGATCGATAAATAGATGGATCGATGATGGATAGTAAAGTGTGAGAGATCGGGAGAAAGAAGACGCATATATTGAGAGAGAGAGAGAGAGAGAGAGAGAGAGAGAGAGAGAGAGGGAGAGAGAGAGAGTGGCAGGGGGGAGGGCTTGTACCTTTCTCGGTGTTTTTCCTTTTAACGACTGCCGCACACGGTGTAAGAGCCGTAAATGTTACGCCGAGCTCGAGATTTCTGTAATAGCCACTAAAAACGAGCTTCGTATACCTTTATGGATGATCGTAAAGGTACGAGAGGAGAGATATTTGGAACGGGAAGAGTCGCAAGATGTTTGAAGAGACAAGCCAAAGAATATAAGAAAGAGAGAGAGAGAGAGAGAGAGAGAGAGAGAGAGTTTCTTCTGGAAGAGATTCACAAATAATTACCTGCTAATCGTAACGATTACTTTGAGATTCTCTTATAATATGGAAGATATAACGAAGAAATATTCGAATTTACACTCACATAAACTAGGATTATACGATCTTCCAACGTTTCTGATCAATTGTTAGCTAATCCAAACGTGCATTGGGATTCTCTCTTACGATAACGAATAAAATACAACAAAGAACTTAGTAATCCAAAATTTCCCTAATCTAAACGATATCATCCAATCGTCCTCGACGATAATTAGAGGAACACAATGGGGGAACACAATTTTCGAGTATCTGCCCACATGATGGTACAAGAATGATATACGATTAATCCTTCAGAAAGATCTCAATTCGAAAACGGAAATCTGGATAATTTTACGTAGCGTCGGGCTCCGTTGCAAACTGGCATGCGGGTATTATCTTTACGACCTCTCAAACAGACTAAAAGAGACAGACGGACAGACAGACAGACAGACAGACAGAGAGAGAGAGAGAGAGAGAGAGAGAGAGAGAGAGAGAGAGAGAGAGAGAGAGAGAGAGAGAGAGAGAGAGAGAGAGAGAGAGAGAGAGAGAGAGAGAGAAATGTCGTTGGAGGAAGGGGCAAACGCATGCGCGATATACCTTGAAGGAGACGGTGTTGCATCGAAAAGCGGGGAACCTGTTATCAGAGAAACAGTGGCCGGGTACCCGGGACCAATTATCATGCAGGCCAGAGTTCTAAAGTCTTTACCTTTTCTTCTTCTTCTTCTTCTTCTTCTTCGTCTTCTTCTTCGTCTTCATTTTCTTCTACATCACGATCTTCACAATCTCGAGAATTTTCAGAATCCGAGTCTTTCGTCGTTTCATTTCCGGCCAGTAAACGTTTCTTCTCCGATAAAAATTACGAGACTGCCCGATGATTCCAAAGTGTCTTTCCTTGTTATCGTGTCGTTCACATGGCAATTAAAAAACTTTAACCAAGAAGGCAAAAGAAGATAAAGCAAGAGATACGTCTTGCATCTTACTCTCTCTCTCTCTCTCTCTCTTTCTCTCTTTCTCTCTCTCTCTCTCTCACTCTCTCAACGATCTGATTATTTATACAAGTATTCCACTAAGTTTTTTTTCTCTGTAATGTGCTTTTTGCTTCTACGATATATTTATGTATACGTGTATATTCCGAATCGGATCTCTCATTTTCATCTATTCGAATTATTCTAATTTGCTCAAAATATATTTATATGGGAAATCGATCGAATTTGATGTAGAGAGGAGAGAGAGAGAGAGAGAGAGAGAGAGAGAGGAGAGAGAGAGAGAGAGAGAGAGAGAGAGAGATACAAATGTTTAGTGTGAAGAGGAAACTAATTTCTACCAAAGATATCTTCGTTATTTCTTTATCATTTCAAGATCAAGTTTTTGAGGATTCGAAGATATACCGTTTCGATATGGATCTTAATTATTTGTGAAAGAATTCGTGAATATGTCAAGTCAAGTGTGTTATTTTAAACGAATTAGACGTGATCGTCTCTACTAATCGAAATTGAAATATGTTAACGAGCTTTTTTTGGAGTTATGAAGGAAATTCGACGATTGTTGTTACGGTAAGTTGACAATTATATACACATTATAAATAATATATATATATATATATAAATAAATATAGGCATACATATATTATACACAATACGATGTTATAATAGTAATATATCATGCATTACTACCCTATGCTATACCAAACAGTATATTACGTAATATTACTATATTGATACTACACTTATACTATTATAAATTATATATACCTATATAGACATGCTTTTTTTCTCCTTTTTTTCTTTTTTTTTATTATTACACGCTGCATAATATTATTATATCGGGGCATGTTGAAATATTTTTTTGCTTTTTTTTTTTTTTCTTTTTTTTTTCTCAACGTTTTGCAATCATTACAAGGGAAGAGAGAGGATTGATAATAATTTACGAAGATATTACACGGTAAACGATTCCCATTGGGACGGGGATACCTTTTTAATTTCTCGAGGTGACGTTTATCGTCGACTTCGCGTGGCGGCCCCGTTAAATCACGTATTTTTGCGTGCAAGTAAGACGGAGATAAAAGAAGGGAGAGAGTTAGTCTCGTTTCGTCATTTGCAGCCACACACTCGTTACTATACTCTCCCTCTCTTTCTTTCTCTCACCGTATCTTCCTTCTTCTCGTCTAACTTAAGCTTTCTACCCCCCCACCCCGCTCCACCCCCACCACCCTTTCGAAAGAATCGCTATAACAATGGCTGCCCTTTAATTATCGAAAGGCCGCGGCACTTTAAAGAGATCCTCTGAGAGAACCCATCAACGAGACTCTTGCTTTTCGTTTGCCTCCTAAAAATCGCTTTCTCTCTCTCTCTCTCTCTCTCTCTCTCTCTCTCTCTCTCTCTCTCTCTCTCTCTTATGACAAAAAAACAAAAGATAATAACGATCCAAATATCAGATATATCTACATCATACATGGGCTTAATAATAATAACGAATTCATTCTAATCATTATAATTAGAATTCATTTTTGTATAAAATCTTAACTAACAGAATTATTGTTAAAAATCGTTGAATTATTTAATTCTAATCAAAGGGTATGTTATATTTAACGGTAACAATAGAAATTCATTAGAGTTAATGGGGATATTTTTTGTATAAATTAATTTACAAAAAAAAGTATGAGAATAAATTATGATCGCTCGATTCTAATTCCATTGGAATTTCGAATTAGAAAGAGAGAGAGAGAGAGGAAGAGAGAGAGAGGAAGAGAGAGAGAGAGAGAGAGAGAGAGAGAGAGAGAGAGAGGAAGAGAGAGAGAGAGAGAGAGAGAGAGAGAGAGAGAGATGAAGAAGCGAAAAGGAGTTGTGAAATGGGCGTATCCGAAAGTGTGCGCAAGAAAGAGTAGAGAGAGGGAAAGATCAGCAGACCTGTTGCTCGTTGCTACCACCACCGAATGCTCTTGTACGACCCACGTTAGAAGGGAGTTGGTTTTAGCGCGACCAATGACCAAGATTCTCTATACTCTTTTCTTCGCTTCTCTATCTCTATATAGATATAATCAATTTCTATGCATTCCTATATATATATATATAAATTTTTATATACATACATATACACACATATATATATATATATATACATAATATTTGTGTAAACGTTTTCAGGAATAGTTTGAGATATCTACTCCTCTAATTTCTTCGAAAATTTTAGGGACAGGGAGCATTAGTTCCAAACGCGTGATATTTGATTTTTCTAAGCATCCCTTCGTATCTCAAGGTTCGCCCCGGCCCGGCCCGGCCCGGCCCTTTTCGATCTCTCGTAATTCTCTTCCCAATTCCGTTCTCTCTTCACTTTTATTAGCGGTTTCTATTTCGAGCAGATGTTAGCACGGTACAAAGGTCCTTTCGGAGGAAAGAGAGAGAGAGAGAGAGAGAGAGAGAGAGAGAGAGAGAGAGCTAGTCAGTTACAGTCTCGTATTGTAGCGTTAAGATATAAAAGATTAGGGTAGGTTCCTTTCCAGAGACCCTTTACCTTTTCTTCGTTCTATCTATACGATATCTTCATATCTTACGATATCCACGAGGAGGACTATATATTTCTTTCCTTTTTATTTCTTTTTTCTTTTCCCTCTTTTCGTTCGACTCGATGTTAAATATATGAAAATACATTATTTGATGGAAGGGAAAACGAGGAAAGAGAAAGGGTATGGTTATTGGAGGGGGAAAAAAAAAAAAAAAGAAAGAAAAAAGAGAATTCCAATTACGTAAGACGTGTGCTGTCGTATGTATCCTTCGGAATCAGGGCAACCTGGGCCTAAGATTATTTAAAAGAGGGTTTCTCTCAATCCCTTTTTTCTAGCTTACTACACAAGGCTTAGAGAGGTGTTCTTTCAAAAGAATAGCAGCAGCAGCAGCAGCAGCAGCAGCAGCAGCAGCAGCAGCAGTATTCAGAATAAACAGCAGCAGTACCAGTAACAGCAGCAGCAGCAACAGCAACAGCAACAGCAGTTCGTTCTCTCTCATCCAAGTACATATACGTACATGTAGGCGCAATACATATGTATGTACTCCTCTTTACTGGTGTACTTGACGAGCACACCTGCGCATCGACGAATTTGTCATAGCTATATGGAAAGCCTCGTTCCGTCCATTATTACGACACAATGGAATACCGGCCTTTTGTGCCATCTGGGAATTCGAAAAGCAGCTTTCCATGTTGGAATCGTCCGTCATTCGTACGCTCGCATATGCCGAGTATTCTCCCTCTTTTTTCTTTCTCTCTTTTTTTTTTTTTTTTATGTGTGCGCGCGTGTTTTTTTTTTTTTGTTCCTTTTTTAAGGGCAACGAGTTAACTATGAAACGTAGAGAGAAACCTATGCGCGCAAACGTGTTTTCTTATCTCTCAATTAGCGTTTGCCTGTATTATGACAACCCATAGTGCGATCGCATGGATCTCGTTCCATCGGAACGAATTCGCTTCCGAACTTCCTTTCTCTCTTTCCCACTTACTTACTTGCTCGCTCGCTCTTTCTTCCTTTGTACTCGGAAATAGGAAATTCGTGGTACACACGCACGCACACACACACACATATATATATATATATATGTATGATATGTGAGTGCACTCAGCTATGATTCCTGTTCATTCTATTCTCTCGTTCCGTTCCTAAAAAGAATATAAAATCTCTCTGTTTGTGTATTTTTTCCATTTTTTTCTTTTTGTTTTCTTTTTTAATTCAAAAAGTAGACGTTCGTTCGTCCGCCAGATGATGCAATCGCGAGATCTTCCCTTACATAATAATAATACAAATGATAACTTTAAACAATGATAACCGCAAGAAAAATCAACGTCGGTTTATTCTTAATGATAATTGAAACGAAAAAATATAAAGAATTTCTTTGCAATTAGACGACGATCGAGTTTTCTTCGTATAATAATTAGGTAATAATAATAAAAAAAAAAAAAAAAAAAAAAAAAAAGAAAAAAAAAATGTTAAATATTGCCTGAATAATAATTTTAAAAGTAATAACGCCAAAATTGCTTTTTCATAGGTACGAAGGGAGAAGAAAAACAAAATGATTAGGTTCGAAACCCTCGAAAAACCGAAAACATATGGCGCGTGCAATTACGGTGTAATAATATATAATTAATAAAATTCTCTCCTTGTATGTGTGGAAGGGAAGCCCACGGTTCTCCCTTCGTTTTTATATTGCTCAACATGCGGAAAAAAAAAAAAAAAGAAAAAAAG
>OU964977.1:5304083-5331583 GCA_918808275.2 Dolichovespula sylvestris
TCCAAGAAGGAAGAAAAAGAAGAAGGAGGAAGAAGAAGAAAAAGATGTGCGGACCGATAAATCTTCAGTTCGTTTCTCTTAAACGGAGAACGAAAAGGACAATGAGAGAAAATTGTTGCACAAGGATAAGCGTGAGAACGATGAGAGGAGAAGGACATACGTATCTTCAATCTTATTCGTTAAGATTTTGATTTACAATAGACAAGACGCACGGCTCCCCCTGATTATCTATTGTATTAGCATCTATTTGCTAATAAATATCTAACATATTCATCATCGGGTAGATTAGAATGATTATAGAACAAAGAATACATAGAAGATAATCACGAAATATTTATCGATAGAGTTCACGAAGGTGTGTCGAAAGAAGGATGTAAAAAGAAAGAAAAGATTATATTTTTCTTTCTCTCTTTCTCTCTCTCTCTATCTCTCTATCTCTCTCTCTCTCTCTCTCTCTATCTCTCTATCTATCTATCTCTCTCTATCTATCTCCAAGCGATAATTCTCGATCGAGGATCGTTTTTAATTAAGTAACTTGACAGATAAACCGGAGCAATAGTCTTTTGGCACGCGAACGAAAAGAGGCTACCGACCCTGCTACGGCAACACAGTTCAAACCGATGATTCTCTTTTCCATTTGGAATCATCCTCCTCCTCCTCATCCTCATCCTCATCTTCATCTTCCTCTGATCCTGTTCCCTCTTTTTCTTTTCTTTTCTCTTTTCCCTTTTTCTCCCTCAGCCCCCCCCTCCCTCCCCAAAAGGAGCTTAGTCACGAGAGACTAAACCTTAGTCTCTCGAGTATTTAACCTGGACAAATAAATACTCGTGAAGATCCTGTTAAGTTAGCAAACACTTGAGAAATGCCAAATGTGTTTTGCCGTTTAAGAAGTTTCACACTTTCGCCCTCTTTCGTCGAGTGAAATACATCATCGTCTTTGTTTGAAGATCGCCATGATCATCTTCTTCTTGACGTGCCTCGATCATCGACTTTTGAATGGATCTTTGGAGAAGGAATAATCCACGAAGATATTACGTTCTCACTCCCACTCCCCCCTCTCCTCCCCTCCCCTCTCCCTCTGCTTCTCTCTTATACACATTATATTTATTGGAGATATATGTGAAAGATTGGAAAAGAGAAAGAACAATTGGGGATTCGTTGGAACGTTCGATTTGAAGGAAGAACGAGTGATCGGAGCAATCGTGAAAAATTGATCGTGCTTTTAATCCGTTCGACGAATTCTAGATAAAACAAAGTGATTGTGATGTAAGAGATGCGTCGTGGTGACGTCGCGGCAACCGCGATAGCCCTTCTAATTCTTGGGCAAATCCAGGAGCCACGGCAAACAAGGTGAGCCCATTCATTCGTAGATCATTCCAAAAATGTAGAATTTAAAAGGGGAGGCCGCCCGACTCGAGAGAGAATCATTTGAATCTTTTTAATGCGACATCGAAAACATCGTCGAGAATGATCGAGTAATAATAAAATGAAATAGATCATTTTGGCCGATGCATCGAATTGGATTTCTCTTGATCGTTTTAACGAATCTCTTCTGATAAACTGATCGACGAAGAAGCTTTGTCTCTAGAGAGAGTAATAAAGATTGGAACGTGTAGAGATTGTGAAAGGGGGTAGGCGTGATGAATATGGCTTATCGGAAAAATGATCTTCTCTTTGATCGAGAGAAAACGATTATCGATATAGGCGAGTCTCGACGGAGGCCCTCTATCAATGTCTACCCGAGTAGAATCCGCATAATATTCTGCACGTTCGAAGGGCATCGCCTTTTCGATCGAACTCGATTCGAGTCTGGAGATGAGCGATCTAGATTTCGCAAAGATCGCGCGTTTCGATTTTCTTCGGCCATTTATCATCCTTTGTCTGGACACTGTATATCTTTATTTTCTTTTCCTTTTTAACAACGAATGACGTTAATGTTAAACAAAAACAGAATGAAAAACGAACGATCCGATTATATGGGATCCAAGTTTCGATTATCTTTCTTTCCATCGATCAACGCATCTTCTGCATCTTTTAATATTAAAATAATTTGAAGTGAAGAAGAATAAGCGGGCTTCAATATAACGATACGCGCGTCGGTACATATAGTGTGTGTGTGTGTGTGTGTGTGTGTGTGTGTGTGTGTGTGTGTGTGTATGTATGTATATATTAGAAGGAAGGAATTGAACGAGAAAGACGAATGAAATAAGTTAGCAAAGAAGTTAACGATCTCTCAAAGATATTTATTATCTGTTAGTTAGAATATATTTCGCGATAAGGATCCGAGTTCTACTAACTTGGTGAAGAGAAGAAGAGTCATCGACGTGTCCACGATCTTGTAGAGGCAAAGAGAGGAACGTGGTATTAAATTAAGATCCGACGGTGTAAAATAAGGTTGGAGCTTCTATAGGTTGGAGCCCTCCCGCAGCGAGAAATGGTAATGCTCCGGTTAGGTTCATCGTTACCTTCGGTAGTCCTCCTCTCTTTCTTCAGGTTTCTCTCCTTACCCGATATCCTCGCGTGTGCCACCGTGTTTATTCCATACAAAGATACTTTATAGACAAATTTTTCAAAGGTCCTTGTCGAACGATCACGCGTGTCATTTATCCTGTTAGAAAATTCGACCGATTTCTATGCGAACGAGCGAAGCTTATCGCAGTACTTCACGAATAAAAGGCAGTAAACCTATCACGCATACCAGTTTCTCGTCCTTGTTCATGAAATTCTCCTAAATACGAGATTCCGAAAGAGAGATGCGAGACGAATATACATATGCACATAAAACTCACGGGGTAAAATAACGAGCTATACCTTATTATTCTTGCTCCTTGCTTCTTGGGGGGGGGGGGGGGAAGAAGAAGAAGAAAAAAAAAAAAAGGAAAAAGCACACGTGTCGAATTTACCGCTCGTATCTTATAATCGAATTAACGAGGATATGTTTTATACATTTGTCCGCGAAAACGTAGGAATGGTCCAACGACGAAAAGATAAGTATCTATATATCGTCCGGATTACTATAGAAATATTCCAAGGATTTTACTCCTCTTTCTCTTTCTTATAACCTACAAGATTTCCAAAGATGGGATTGGCTTGAGTACAAAACCGATGGTATGGTATTCGAGAGGAGAGATTCGAATGGAGGTTAAGGAAGGAAGGAAGGAAGAAAGGAAGGAAGGAAGGAAGGAAGGAAGGAAGGAAGGAAGAAAGAATGAAAGGATAAAAAGAAAAGGGAAGAAAGGAAAGGAGACGAAACGTAGAAAAAGCATCGGCGAAGATCCAATTAAAATAACCAGTGGTCAAGAAACGTCGACCGAAAGCAGTATAATGAGAGGAGAGAAAGGAAGAGAGAGCGAGAAACAAAGGTCGATGGAAAGAAGCGTTCGAATAAGGGAAGAGGCTGCTTCGGAGTGCAGATAGAAGGAGAGAAAGAGAAAGAGGGAATGCAGAGAGAACACAAAGCACCATTAAAATATTTCAGAGTGGCCGAACCTCTCTCGTCTCTCGGAGAGGGACGATTGCAAGAGGTTTGAAAACTTGCCAAAATTGGTACGGCATATCGATGAGATATGTAAGAAAATAAGGGACGACGATACTTGGTTAACATACGTTCGAAAATAAGAAGGTAAATAATAAACGATTCTAAATCGAATTTCTATAGTCGATCAAATTATATACATATCTATTTTTCTTTTCTTCTTTTTTTTTTTTTCCTCGTAATAAACATTCGTCGACCTATCTTCGAAAGAAACTTAAAGAAATCAGCTCGATTTTTTCTTTAATTGTAAAACACATTTGACGTAATAAGAACATTTCTAAACGAACATTTTTAATAATAATCGAATTATCAAAGATTTGATTAAATCTGTCCATTAAAATATTTGTTGAGGTAGCGATTCAGAGAAGTCAAATCTTAATTCGAATTTTTGTTCGATTAGATTGCATTCGAAATGATTAAATATAAAGAAACGTCTAAATAAACGTTACTATATAGGAATTCTAAATAGGGTCGAACGATTGGATATCTTTCGTCATAGTAACTTAATGAAGAACCTATTATCGATCCGAAGAACATCATTTTCATCGGAGTACATCGTTCTTGTCTTGCCGCTAATCTATATATATATATATATACTCGATGAGACAGAGACGATGTAATCGAAATGCCCGTTGGGCCAAGATATCTACGTTCAACGTTTACTGTAAAACTCGAATCTCAACGTCGTCGAGAAGGTGTTCTCTTCGTGTGGCATCGTCGATCTTTGATCGTTAAAGCACGAAGAAAAAGAAGAAGAAGAAGAAGAAGAAGAAGAGGAAGAGGAAGAAGGATAACAAGGAAAATAATAAGAAGAAACGATTTACGAGCTCGTATCTGGAAATTCATCGTCGCCTAACGATAGAAAAAGAAAAAATTCATTCCCTATCAACGATCCATGTCTTCATCATACACTCTTAAGGATCATATCGAAGATTAATAAAGATCGACGAGATCCATCATTGAGGGATACGATTCATTAATTATTATGATTAATTATAATGATTATTTTACGAAACCAAAATATCACATTGTAACCGTTGATATGAAATCTCAGATTTTAATAAGAAAATCATATTGAAATAATAAAGAACTGTATCATTGATTCTAATTTACAAGCTATATAAACAATATTAATCGACAAAAAGTATTGTAGACTGATAAATGATACGATTAATGTATAATGCATTTTTTCCAAAATTAGACGAAACATCGAGTATAAGAATATACGATATTCGTTCGAGTTAGGGATGCAACGTGAAGAATGTCCTACTCGTCTAGGTAATCACTATAATCTTCCCTTCATTATAATTATCATCGTCTTATTACTTCCAAGAGCCGAGAGTGGATAGTCGAGAGCGCGTCAAATCTAATAAACTTTAATCCGTCATAATTACGTCGACAGCCGGTCATTATCGATTTGAAACAGAGATTGTACATTATTTTGCGGAAACATAAGTTTATCGAGAGTATATATGCAATGAAAAAGAATATATATATATATATATATATATATATATTTATGATTTTTCTTTCAAGAAGAATAATTATATAAATATAAATGATAATATATTTACAGGAAGATGAAATTGAAAACACAATATATCTACAATTTTATCCATTTGAAATTCTATAGATAAATATTTGATCGTTAGAGAGAGAGAGAGAGGGGGGGGGGAGAGAGATAAGATCTCTTCAAAACTTAAGTTAAACATGAACTAAGCAAAGAACCTATGACGTTAAAAGTGTCTCGTCAAAAGATATAACGGTGAGCGTAGGCTTGAAGTTTTTATCGTAACAATTAGTAACACCTGTGGATATATATATATATGCATATATACAGAGAATAATAGCGTGTAGCAGCTGACCAGTAGCTTTGGAGAGTCTTAGAAAATGATTAAAATCCGTCTACGATAGTCGTTTAATATAATAATTTTTTTTCTCGGAATCACGTTTAGTGGGTCCATGAGAGAATTACGATGATGCAGCCAACATCCATGAAGATCGTTTCAGGGAAGAGAGTGAAAGAGAGAGAAGAAAGAAAGGAAGAAATAATAAAAGACAGAAAGAAATATCGAGATGGTGGCAGGTGTGAATACCTCTCACCGATTTCCAGTTCTTTCGACATCGTACACTGCGACTTTTCCAATAAAATAACGCATCCTCTAGGGACATAAAGTTTATCAATAAAACGATTGGTACAAGGCCAAGTAAAATCTCGCCAGTCTTTTCTCTCATCTCATCTCTTCTCTTCTCTTCTCTTTTCTACCCTTTCAAACTGATCGTTTCGATTTTTGTTTGATTTTTTCTCTTTTCCTTTCTTTAACTATGATATTAAACTTCGCGAGACTAGGGAATCGCACGAAAGTGACCTTTTTTTATTATTATTATTATTATCCCTATTCTATCAGTTTATCATATATAATTAATTAATTATTCGAGTTAAAAGAGATAAAATCTCTAGGACTTACATTAGAATTATGATATTTATACTTGATTATAATGCAATCATATGTGGAAACGGTTTCTCTTATTATATATTCGTTTCTTTTTCTTTTTTCTTTCTTTCTTTCTTTCTTTCTATCTTTCTTTCTTTCGTATATTTTATTCGTTCATTTTAGAATTTTAAATTATTTATCGTTTAATTAATTATTCATATTGAAAAAAAATATGTATCGATTTCGCGTTATATATTCGACTGGAATTATTTATCGTTTAGTTAGAGTGCAATTTGCATTGACTTAACCATACGAGAATATATTGAACAAAGTCGAGAGTCTCGTTTCTGCTACTACATAGTTTATTCGCTGTCCCACATATTATGCCAGCAAGGTATTCGTGTTGGAAGCAATCTTAATAAATAATCGACACCTATCATCGTGCTTGCCGTTTGTTTCTCTCATTTCGATATTATATCCCTTCTGGGAAGTTTGCCAAATAAATTTAATCTTTAAGAGAGACGTGTAACGTCTTGGTCAGCTGTTAAAGTCGTCTAGACGAGACGAGGATTGATGTCATTTCGATTCGCAAATACAAGATTTCTTAAAACTCTTCTCCAGCAACATTTTTTCTTTTCTTTTTTTTTTTTTTAACAATGTTAATTATAATTGTTAACCATTAATTTAATAATAATGATAGTAATAATAATAATAATAATAATAATAATAATAATTGATCGAGATAATAATAAAATAAACAGCTTAGGACCAATGGACCAATTTTGCACACAGATACCTGTACCGATCTACTTGTTTTACTCACTATGTATAAAAATATCGAAAACGTTACGAGAATGAAAAAAAATTCTAATTTACATAGCGAGAGATCAAATCAAAAGATATAGAAAATTACGATTTTACATCATCAAGTTATCGTGCTTCCGAGAAACACTTTGCAATTACAGACATTTTAGAGGCTGGAAGGGGTGGTCTCCTCCTTTACTTTTTCCCCTCGACGGATGATCGAAGATTACATTATGCAAATGGAAATATATCTGCGAGAACGTTGGCACGAGGTTAAAACGATCGTGAAGTTTCTTCGTGGGTGGGCCTACGGTGTGGATTTATTCACACGTGCTACCGTAAGATTTTCTCTCTCTCTCTCTCTCTCTCTCTCTCTCTCTCTCTCAAACCAACACACATACATTTTCTTTCGAGTGATACGAATTTAAACAAGATTAAAATAAACGATCTACGGTGTATGTTAGGATAAAAATTCATTAAATTGTTATGGCTCAAATTCAATCATAAAGATACAAATTGTATAACAATATAACATGTACGAACCAAAAGAAAAAAGAAAGAAGACGGAGAGATTAGAGAAAGAAGAGGGAAAGAGATAGATAAATACAAAAGGAAGATAGATAGAGAGAGAGAGAGAGAGAGAGAGAGAGACTCAGAAAGGAGAACCGGTACTATAACGTGTGTTTCTCCTATGATATGATAATGTACTGTTCAGAGATTATGCATGTAGGTTCATGTATGATAATTTGGCGAGACAAAGCCACATTGTCGGGACATAAATTGAATCGCTGCCCCCCTCTTCTTTCCATCTTTCTTTCTCTCCACCCACCCTCTCCCACTCTCTCTATCGAGAGAAACGCCCATCGAGGAGAGGTACGTGATCATTGAGCTCTCTCTCTCTCTCTCTCTCTCTCTCTCTTTTCCGTTTCCTCCTTTCTATCACGTATGTGTTACGTACGCATATATGTGCCAGACTAGTATTTATATATATATATATATATATATATATATATCGTCTAGGCGACTAGATCCTTTTTTAAAAAAATTCCCTAGCCATAATAGCTCCTTCTTGTAACGGTCAACTACTCTCTTGACGTTCCTTCCTGCTACCATTGAGTGCGTTCATTTTTTTTTCTTTTCACTTTTTTATTTTATTTAAGTAACAAAAATGTTGATCAGCGCAAAATATCACTGTATATACAAGGTGTGGTTATAACGTAGAAATAAATTGTAGTTCCTCCTTTTTCTTTTCAGATGAGATGTATCTTTTTAATAGGAGCTTTCAAAGATGTTAACTTTATAGTTATTCCTACCGAAACCCTTGAAATATAGGTATACTGTTTACAAATGTTGAGATAAATTGTTAAAAAAGAAATAATAATAATAATAATAATAATAATAATAATAACAACATAGGTATCTAATATTTTTCCGAGACTTGAAGAGAGTATGAACTTTGCAAATTTTTTGTTACCATAAATCTAATGTTAAAATACATGGACCTTGAGAGAAACACCTTTCTAAGAGTACATTTTATGTGTGAGCTTCGTGTCCTTTTCTCAAAATTGAACGTGGGTCGTGTGCGTGCTTATTATTATTATTATCATCATCATCATCATTATTATTATCATTATTATTATTATTTGGGTATACAGGTGAGCGCTCCCAGGATATTCTCATATGATACTCTCGACTTAAAAATAATAATTTATAACCAACGCCCGCGCTAATCCACGAAATTATATTTCAACTACTTCGTTCGGGATTTGCTGGAGAGTTCCAGGGAGAGAGGGAGAGGGGGGGAGGGGGAGGGAGGGAGGGAGAGGAAGAAAGAGAAAGAAAGAGAGAGAGAGAGACTATCTTTAGGAACACGAAGCTCGTCTCGTATTTTTTGCGATTAGCCCCTCTTTCGCAAGTCACTTGATGCTAAGTTATGAATTTCTTAGGGAGGGGGAGGAACGCGATCGCAAGAGGAAAGCAACGTGTTAAGCGTGGGTGTATACGAATAGACTTCCCTGTTCTACGAGAAACCTTCCTTCCTTTCATTTCGAATCAGTTTCTTATATATTCTCCCGGGAAATTTCAAATTGTATATATGTACCTCGATATATACCCATATATCATTTATTTCATACAGCTCAATATACCTATGTACCATTTATATTGCTTGTGTCATAAAAGAAAAAAAAAAAAAAAAAAAAGAAAAGAAAAGAAGAAAGAAAAAAACACGATGGCTTTGTAAGAATTGTTTATTATAAAACAAAGTGTACGTGCTTCTTTCTCTTTCTTTCTTTTTTTTTCGTCTTCTTTCTTTCTCTCTCTCTCTCTCTCTCTTTTTTTTTTTTTTTTAATATGTACACGCTGCAAGAAAAAGAGATGCTACGATGTTGGTATAATCGACTAATCATAGCGTAAGGAAATAATGAACACGTAAAACACTTTCCCAGACGTTTATAAGAAGAGATAAGTACGCAGGAATACAATTGGAAAGGGGGAAAAAAAAAAAAAAAAAAAAAAAAAAACATTACAAGAAATCATGATCATCATAATCGGTGTACCGCAAAAAATAAGTAGAAAACCACAAGCACACGGTCGATGACGTATATATCGCGTTTTACCCGAGAGGGGAGGGGCGGGGGAGAGGGGGAGAGGGAGAGAGAGAGAGAGAGAGAGAGAGAGAGAGAGAGAGAGAGAGAGAGAAACAAAGAGAGGCATCGCAAGATTAACATAATTTCCGTGTTAACATTTAACCCGGCCGGACACGAGTTTCGAAATTGACCAGAGACCGGACAGACTTCTTTCTCGCGTGGGAATCGGCCCGTTTTCATCATTCTGCCGAGAGAAAAGAACGTGTTTCGTTGGTCCAAGATACGCTCGTATTTCGCGAGCAGATAATATCGCGGAATTATACAAGAACCGCTTCGTATCTCTTCTTCTTCTTCTTCTTCTTCTTCTTTCTTCTTTCTTCGTTCGATGATTCAGAAAGAGAAAGAAAGAGGAAAGAGATAGATAAAGAGAGAGAGAGAGAGAGAGAGAGAGAGAGAGAGAGAAGCTTGTTTGGCTCGTAACTCATTGTAGATCGCAAGGAAAAGAATCTCGATCGAGAGATCTTTCTTTTTCTTTTTTTTTTTTTTTTTCTTTTACAATCCTTCGTAAATATACCAAGTTAATATCGTCCAGAAGAGGGGAAAATAATTGTGCGTTTGATCTTGGGAGGATCAACGTTATTTCAATAATTAGTACTATAACAGTAGGACCATCAAAGGAAATAAAAAAGAATGTATCTCGGCTTGACCTAAAGTATCAACGTTATACCCTTATATATGTGTACGTACGTACAGTTAGAAGAAATTCTAACGTCGGCAAAGAATTCAAGTGAATTTCTAGAGGGAAGGAAGAAAAAGAGAAGGAGAGAGAAAAGAAAAAAGAAAAAAAAAAAGAAACAAACAACCAAAGAAAATAAAAAAAAAGAGAGAGAGAGAGAGAGAGAGAGAGAGAAGAGGAGAGAGGGTATGGGTTTTTGAAAATTTACGAGAAACTCGGTGAAATCTCTCACCTGGCGAACACGAAAATAGTCTTGAGGCACGGAACGTTTTCTCGTGTCCAGTGGCGTCGGTGTTGATCTTATCTGCGCAAATACCTCGAGGATCTCTCCCTTCGATGGATCCTTTTAATTAGTCTCGGTTTGAGTATAAACGTTCTCTAGGATCAGTTAAAGTCTCTCGCCATCTTTCACCCTTCACGATCTTTAGGATCTATCGATCACACACGGCTCTTTGTATTTCCTTTTTCTTCCCTCCTTCCTTCGTCTTTTGCTTCTTTTTTTTTTTCCTTCTTTTTTTTTTTTTTTCGTTATCTTCCAAGTGTTAAAAGATTCATCGAAATTCCATTAGGTGTGTGCCTAACGATTATTTGATCTTGACCGTAGATTTCGATATCAAGAGGACTGGTTTATCCTTTTATTTTATAATACTCTATACAGAAGTACTAATTACATCTCGGCAAGGTGGTCTCGATCTTAAATCTACGATCTTGTTAATTGGACGTTCGCTTACGATATTTATTAATCAAACGATTCCTTAATTGGCGAATTCTATCGGTATCTACGGGAAAACGACTAAGAATTTGATATCAAGTAGATAACGTTTCCAATTTTTATTTCACATCGGTATCGTATGCTTTGACGATAAATCTATTACCTACTTACAAAGTTGTACAAGATTGACCTATCGGAATGAAAAGAAAAGAAAAGAAAAGAGAGAGAAAAATAAAAAAAAAAAAAACAGGAAAAGAAAAATGAAAACACCATAATTATCTCCAGAGAAAATTCAAAGATCCGTATATCCTAAGTAAACGTAGATTAGAGAGAAGGGGGGAGGGAGAGATAGAGGGAGAAATGAATTGAAAAATCGTCACGAATGTTGGTCTTGGTCTTATCGTTAACTCGTAAAATGAATGGGTAAGTATAGTGTGATAATCCAATTAATTTGTTATCCACAGAAGGAGAGAGAGAGAGAGAGAGAGAGATAGATAGATAGAAAACCAGAGAGAGAGAGAAAGCATGGATGGCTTATCCCAATAACAACGTTACATTATTAGCATTATCGTAAGAGAAAATAATTTCTCAAACGAACGGATATTTCTCTGTGGTTCACCGTAGCCTGTAATACGACGTTGTATATCGGCGATCCAGGAAACTCAAAGGATTCAATAATCGCGCCATAAATATGGGAATTAGATATAAAACGATACAGTTTGCCTTGTACGCGTGTCCCTGCAAAGAGTAAGTAAGAGAGAGAGAAAGAAAGAAAGAAAGAAAGAAAGAAAGAAAGAAAGAAAAAGAGAGAGAGAGAGAGAGAGAGAGAGAGAGAGAGAGAGAGAAGCCCGCAGGCCACTCGCTAAATAACGTGCCTAACCGAGAACGAGCCGGCCCACGTATGGAACGACGACGACAAGGTGGTTCGGAAGTGGCAGAGTGAGTGAGAAAGAGAAAAGAAAGAAAAAAAAGTGAGAGAGAGAGAGAGAGAGAGAGAGAGAGAGAGAGAGAGAGAGAGAGAGAGAGAGAGAGAGAAGAGACCACTTAGTAAGTCCTTAATCCTTATCTATGCGTATCGCGCATATGCAATGCAAAGTGGATGGAGCATATTGGCCAGGGTGAGATCAACTCGGATACACCCGCGTGTGTATTTGCAACACGACTTATCATGAGCATGGATAAAGACGCTTTTTACATGAATAGAGAGAGAGAGAGGGAAAGAGAGAGAGAGAGAAAGGTACCTTTTCGAAACGAGAAAATTCTCGATCGAATCGAGATATGATATTAACCCTCTATATAAACTAATTTTTTGATCTCTCGTTTCTGAAAAGAAAATTATATAACGTGAAACTAAGTATAGTGTGTACATATATATATATATATATATATATATATATATATATAGTCTATTTAAGAATTATTTATACGTAAGAAATTATACCAATTAATGTTAGGACAAATGAACGATTAGTGTGATGTCAAAGTTACATGAAATTATAATGGGTTAAGAATTCGTTGTTCTCCTCTTCTTCTTTTTCTTTTGTTATCGTATTTCTTTCGAAAAAAAAAAACAAAAACAAAAACAAAAAAATAACAAGGAAGAGAGCGTTAAGAGCTTTTTCACAGCAAAGGCATATCGTATCTTTCGAAAGAAAGAAAGGAAAGATTTTTCAAACGTAAAAAAGGACGATAGTCGTATTGTAGCGAGGACCTATCCCAATGAATTTGGTCAACGTCTCTCTATGGCATTTCCGATTAGTCATGGCGTGTATCGAAAGTTTGAAACCCATTCGCCACGGGCAGTCCTGTCCTTAAAATCTCTCGTTGAAGAGTCACGCGAGCTGAACACGATGATGTCAGAAAGGTGAGAAGAGAGCATCTCTCTCTTCCTTTTCGAAAGAGAAATATAGATTATATGCCTATATGAATTTAGAGAATTATTTAAAATATATACTTCAATTAGAAAAGATATATTTATTTTCACTCACTCTCACTCTCTCTCTCTCTCTCTCTCTCTCTCTCTTTCTAAATTTTTATATATATATAAAAAAAAAAAAATAAATTTATACGTGGCAAAATTTTAAATGAAACCGAATACAAAACTCAAAGTGACAAGGGATTACGCAAGTAAGGAAAGAAATTCCAATCCGAAGGAATATCTCTTCGAGAGGTCTTTCGATTTTCATCCGGAACACGAGTTTGTACTTGGCCGTAATAAAGTATCGTAAGATAAAAACGAACGCGAACGATAAATCGTAGCCGGATACCCCGAATACCTGGATACCTTTCGATCTCGAGCGCACCTGTACGCCGTATATCTCGAACGTAGAGATTATTTTCATGCCTGGCTCGTTAAACAATAAACGCCTATGGTCTAACGTCCTTTTACACTCCCTCACTTACTCTCTCACCTTGTCCGTATATCCTTAAATTAAATGCAATTTGCGTTCCGTTCCTGTCGAATGATTCTTTTGGATATTTTCTTCTCCGACATAACAGATAAATATCTACGACAAGTACAGTAACAGGTGTTGTACCGAGAGAACAAATTATTATTTGACGAATACGAAACGAGTTAACGAAAGAAAAAGAAAAAAAAATAAAAAAAAAAAAAAATAAGAAAAGAAAAAGACACGTTAGAAAGATTCATAGAAAATTTAGTTGGGAAATTTCTGACATTAAAAAGTAAATCGCAAAATAAATAAATATATTATTCTAATCGTTAGAGAAAAAGAAAAAGAAAAAAAAAGCAATTTGATCGCAAATAATAATAAAAATATAAATTATATATAGGAACCTGTATATATAGAACTGAACAGTAGATAGGTGAATGTATGGTTGCATAGATGCATATAATATATATACAGTGCGTTCCAATCGTAGTGTCGAGCGCTATCTCTTGGAATAAAATAAATAGCGACTTCTAACGGTAGACTCTGTCTTACGAAAGGTTCACGATTCAAAGTAGCAATAGTGAAACGAAACGAAACGAAACGAAACGAAACGAAACGAAACGAAGAGACTCAGAATCCTGTAGTTTCCGCACGTGTTCAAGCACGTGCGACTCTCTCGTTTCGAGGAGAGTATGTACATAGATATATAGGCGTATCTCTAAGCAAAGATCGCGAGTCGTGAATCTGCAAAGTGGATAAGGAGATGATGCATTGCTTCGTTGTAGTTAGAACATTGTGTGTTGCCTGGATTTGCTCGATATCGATGACGAAAGTTTGCTGCTAAAACATTTTATCTCTTGGTAAAAGCTTGTTACCTTGTCCCATGAAGAAAATAAGACGAATAAATAGATAAATAGATATCTATAAATTTCAATGAATGATTCTAAATGAAAATGCCGCATATATATATATATATATATATATATATATATATATATATTTTCCAAGTAAAGAGTAATATTATCGAATAAATAACATTGAGTCAAGGACAATAAACTGTTTTAGACTAGACTTAGGACTTGAACTAGATTCGGACTCGACCGATATAAATGGAAACGTTATCTATACGGTGTCTACGATGAAACGTCCTGCCAAAAAAAAAGAAAAAAAAAAAAAAAAAGAAAAAAAAAAACAAAAACAAATCGAAACGAAAGAAAATTCGGGCATTTCGTTAAGCGTTAACACGCCGTATCTTAAATTCTTTCCGTAAGAAAAGAAATGATTTTTATAACTAAAATATTTCTCCAAATAAAAATGTTAGAAAGAAAGAAAGAAAAAGGATAGGTATTTGTCTATTGGAAGCTGTTCGTACCGGTCGATTCGATCTCGTGGACGACCATGAAGAGATTTACAGTTATATACATGTAGTTATCTATGTAGCTACATAGAAAGTCATGGGAAATAGAAAGAGGGCGAGAGAAGCGAACCCCCGTAGCGTTCTTACATCGGGAGAAGTCTGAGAAGATATCATCGAAAGAAGGAGATGATGCGCCTGCTTCTTGTACGTACGTTTTACAAGCTTATATACCGTAATCGTCCCCGTCGTTCCGCGTTGAACGCCTAGCGCCCATCTTACGCTCGTCTCTCGGTCAAAGTCCTCGTCAAGGGATTTACATTCTTTTCCTTCATCCGACTATGATACATGGTAACGTATTTACCTCGACAATTTCAACGAGAAAAACAAGAAGCTTCAAATGATAAATTGCACATTGGATTGTATAGAAAAAAAAAAAAAAATATATATATATATATATATATATATATATATATATATACACACGCGCGCACAAATAGATAATAAAAATAAAAGTTAATCTTTTCGAAATAAAAAGAAATATAAAAAAACGAGACAGTTGAAGAAATCATAGACGGCGCACGTTTTAATTATCTTACTAACTCGAATTAATAAATACAAGGGATACTTCTACCTGACATCTCTATTATCATATCTTGATACATTTATTGAACAGCTGATTTAAGGGATAACCTATATTTATAAACGTTACTCTTTAATAACACAAGTCGAACGAAAAGGTTCTAATTTAAATTTAAAAGAGAAATGAAGTATATTATCACGGAGAAAATCGTCGATAAAATCCATTATCAGAGAAATGAATTTTAATCAAGTACACACTTCTTTCTCTCGAAAAATATTCAAATCGTGATAGTCAATAAATCGCTAAACGATCCTGCTTTCGTTGGGAATATAAGCGAGGAGGAGGACGAAAAGGCGGCTATGGTTGCATCGGATACGTTGCAGACATCGAGAAAGAGTAGGTACGTCATTAGCCTCCGTAAGGAAGAGGACGTAATGTTATACATTAGGCGTTAACGACTACGTAGATAGTCTGTATACTGCTTGTAGGGGCACCACTCGCTGAACTAATTTTACCTGGAAAACTTAAATTAGTTTATTATTCGATGAACCAAAAAGAAGTACTTTCAACGCGATTACAAATATCTAGACAATTTTTTTTCACGAGAAATAGAAAATATTTTCAATGGAGCAAACGAAAACGTTATATCGTTCGTGACTCTAAATATCTAAACTAACGAAAGATAATCGAAGAAAGTAATGTAATATATAAGAAACACCTTGTATATAGATCGTCTTTGTGACGAGGGTATATTTTCAGTTTCGGCCACCGAGCATGATCGCAGCACGCATTCCAATGCAAATAGCTGTTGCCTCGAGGATGACCGTAATCGTCGCAATTTCATGCTTCTCAGAAATTCAAGCTGCCTACCTCCCCCGCTCGGATCATCTGCTACCTCTCCCTCCCTCTCCCTCCCTCCCTCTCTCTCTCTCTCTCTCTCTCTCTCTCTTTCTCTCTCTACATCTGAGTGGAGAGGATCGATAAAACACCCTTGGGCTATTTTCGATTCGATATTTTATCGACTAAATGGTTCAGAGAAAGAGAGAAAGAGAAATGGGATGATGAAAAATCGATCGTTTACTGGGCCCCTTTGAAGAGTGTTTGTTTGTTTCTGGATTATGTATCGGTGACACTTGAAATCGTTTCCTCTATCGATCACTCATAATATCGATCATGAGTCAACACGTCCAAAGATTTGCCTGATACATCGAGGAAGAGGCTGTCCGGCCGGATTAAACGCTTTGCGACGAGATAGAAGGAATCCGGATTTAATGAGAAGGATGTTTGAGAAATCGGAGAACGTACGAAATGTGTAGAGAGACAGAGAGTGTGAGAGAGAGAGAGAGAGAGAGAGAGAGACGCTCGTGTGTGAGTCGATCTTGTGTTTATTAGAGCGTACGATCAGTCGGATGAACCATGGAAACGTGCCGTGAAACGAATTATGCGCTACTCAGATCCGATTGGATATGCTGTCAAGTCTACGTCCAAAGTAATCTGATAGGAGGATGATGTTCTTAAAAAGAGACAATTCCATGCTACTACGTTAAATTATCATTCTTTTTTTATGCGATAAAAATGGATTTGAAAGAAAGAAGTGATACATATGTTCAAAGTAATATCCGATAGGACGATAGATTTTTAAAAAGACCTTGATGCTACATGAAATTATTTTTTTTTTTTTTTTACGACAAAAATCTATCGAGACAAAGAGAAAGAAAACTATGTCGAGTAAAAATTGTTCAAATGCCTCGCTTCGATATATACATATATACAAAACTAATTCATTTTTTATACATGTACTCAAATATTTTGATAGATATATGCGAGTGGAGAAGTGGCATGCATTTTCTGGTCGATCCAATATAAGGAGAAAAAAGAGGAGTTGAAAAAAGAGAAAAAAGAACAAGATAGAGAAGCGAAAGCCAAGACTGAAAATGCTAATGAAACGTGTCGAGCATACTCATCGTCGACAGGGTCGTTCGATACTTTCACAGGTCGAAATTTATCGAAATTTAATTCGCCGTAGGATCAGGTAGGGACACTACTGGACTCTGTTCGATGATGATCATAAGAAATATTAGGTTGTCTTAATGGAAAGTTCATGCCACTTCTCCATTCATATATATATATATATATATATGATTATAGTTATTTTATATTTGTCTAGACAAATTGAATATTTCATTTGCACATGTTTTAAATACACGAGGCATTAGACCAAGTCTTAATAATTTTGTTTTCCTCTTTTAATTTAAATTTTAATGATTCATGTAAATTTTGTACACACCATATATATATATATATATATATATATATATATATATATAAGGGAAAGAGAGAAGATATAAAAAGCATATAAATGACGGATTAATTTTTTTTCAGGGTGGTCGGAGCGGTGGTCGTCGGCGCAGCCGTTTGTGGGCGAATTCCGGGATTGGCTAAGAGTCAAAGAGAACAGTGCAGAAAGGCGCCACACGCGATGCCTGCTGTCGGTGAGGGTGCCGAGCTCGGTCTTCGAGAATGCCGACATCAGTTTAGACATCACCGATGGAACTGTTCTCACGTTGCCAACGATCAGATCTTCGGTCATGTCGTCGTAGTAGGTAAGAATTTATAGATAGACTGACCCTAAAGGGATTTCCTTCTCCATGGTCCTCCATGATTTACACAACCATAAACGAGAAATCTTTTTTTTTTTTTTTGTTGTTTATCATTGAGAGAGTTATGTCGATCGTATACTAGAAATCGAATTAATAATCCGTTAATGGGCCCCAAACTATCTATCTAAACCTCTTTCGAAATATTACCTAGAAATTTATCCGATTACATATTTCGAATCTTCGAAGAATCTACACTTTTGAATAGGGCAGAGGGGATAAGTCAAATTTTTCTTATTATCGATGATCGAATATACCTACTAGTTCGATGATTGGAATGGCTTATTTATTATCCTGAACAAGTTCTATATATACCTCTACGTTACTGGTCACATATATCATAGAGCACGCGTTTCAGCTGTTCCTTATAATCAAATATATGTACACATATCTAATAGTTTATGTGATTTATATTTGAAAATCTTTGCCCGAATAAATATTTGTCGAGTGAAGGATGAAAATTAATAAGGAGAAAAAATAATTTGATTTCTTAACGCGAGGGACGAGTAAATAAATAGGTAACAATTTATATAAAAGCTTCTGGTCTTGAAATTTCTTAGAGACGTCGTATGTATGTATGTACAATGGACCGTGGCGAAGTTACGACACGACAAATGATACGAGCGATATCTCTTACGGACAAGATAATCCGTTCGCTTGTGAACGAAATCTGACGTGATCCACTCGTATAAATATCTTTAAGTGTGCATATTTGTCATTCTGACGTTAAAAAGAGAGAGTATGCATTTAGGTAGGTTATCTCTGTCGATGACGTTCCGGGAAATAAGTAGCTTGGATGCAAGGTTAAAGTTCATGCTTGGTAATTTCTCATGATTAAAGCAGACACCTTGCAAGTGGGATTAAGAGAGGACGAACGAAGGGAAAAAAAAACGAATACCTACGTAGAGCTGTATGAAAGGAGAAATGATTTATGGTATGATTCTTTACATTGAATCTTTTCATATTCAAAAATATCTATAGTTATTGTCTTTTTTTCTTTTCCATTTTTCTGTTCTACAGTTCTCTCCGAGAATTTATTTTTATAATAATTTCTTCCTCTTGTCCTTACGTTTAAAAAAAAAGAAAAAAAAAAAAAAAAAAAAGATCATTTTGTTATCGACATTGATCGATATACTGAATGCATTTCAAGTTGTGAAATCAAAGTGAAAGAAATGCGCAATGGAATCGCGTTCACGTGAGACGAAAATAACAAGTTCGAGGATATTGACTAACAGAAATAAGACAGCGCAAGAAATGGATCTAGAAAAAAGAAAGGAGAAATGAAAAAAATACTTATGAGCGCGAGGGGCAGTCGGTCGCTAACTTAATTAGTGAAATTAACGAGACCGCTCGACATGTCGAAGCTAAATACAACGATATTTCGTTCGAGATATTTCCTTGGAGTAAAAACATTTGACTTGCCAGATAATATTCCTTCGCGTAGGATTGTGTTCTCAAGGAAAAGGAAATGCGTTATAGATAATATTGTACGTACCTAAAAAAGATTAAACGAAGGATCGAAGAAAGTTTTACGTCGAAAGAAAAAAAAAAAAAACTCTCCATTGACTTTTTAATTAATAGTAAAAAGAAAAGAAAAAAAAAGAAAAAAAAACTACCGATTTATTTTTACCACGCACTATCTTTTGCTTTTAAAATAACAAATAAATATATACGGTTGGTTATTAAAAAGGATATTAAAAAATAAATAAATGTTCTTTTCGTTCAATTCGAAATTCGTAAAATTTCTCTTGACGCACGAAAGTCATAATAATTCAATGTTACGCACGGAAATTGTGGTATTAATCGATACTGCTCCTAATATGGTCGACTTTAATTAAAGATGATTACGTTCCTTCCCCTCTTTGAATCGATCTTCGAGATGTGAAACGATCGCGAGTTGCCTCACGGAAGCTCGTAATAATGTTTGAAAGTAATTGAAAATATAGCTGGGGCGGTTGGATTCAGCGACTGGATTCGTCGATTCGCGGTGAATAAATTTTCATAAATTAGACGAACCGATTCTCGAATATACGACTGAAGAGGAGGCGTAAAAGGAGGAGGAGGAGGAGGAGGTGGAGGTGGAGGTGGAGGAGGCTCCTTTTACGATTGGAGATTACGTGGGCGATTTGACTGGAGCTAATCTCGTCAAACGAATCGTAGCGATTAAGAGATCCATTACATGGCTCGATCACACGGTTTCAGTTTCGGTTTATTATCTAAGTATTATTAATTCGTTCCGATTCGATATTAAAACGTTTTAGTAATTTTATTTATTTCTTTTTTTTTCTTTTTTTTTTTTTTTTTTTTTTTTGGAAGAATAAGTAAAGATCCAAGATCGAATTTCTTCGAAACCATAATCACTCTAAAATTTATTTGCATTGTATTGAAATAGAAAAGGATTTATTTTGTTAAGAAAAAAGAAAAAAAATCCAAGTATTATTAATTCTTGATACGTTTCAATAATCATTTGAAGAAATTACATCAAGATAAATCTTATTGTATTCCCCTAATAGGTCAAGAGATAAATTTATCGTATGTAGATATAAAAGGATCCATTTTATTTAAATTAGAATCTCCTTAAAATATTTCGTGCAATCTCGTTTCAGTCACAAAGCTGAGAAACGGTCACGTTTTTATCGACTTGATATCCTCAAATAAATCTAGAAAAATGTTTTCTGGATGAACAGAGAGGAAGAAAGATAAAAGAAGAAATGTTTCGTTGTTTCTTCCTCGAGTGAATCTTTTCGATTCGGATAACGTTATTGGCACGAAACAGTATTCGTTAATGCGCTGGAGAGTCTTATCAATTTCTGCCGAACCCAAAAAAGCTCTTCTCCTTTTTCTATCCTTTCTTTATTTTTCCTTTTTCATTGTTTTTTCCCCCCTCTTATCTCGGACCTACCCAATCGAATTTATCCTAAAATTTGACGCTGAAATTCTCTACTTTGAGAGATCGATAATAATATTCCTTGTATTAAAAAAAAAAAAAAGTATATATATATATATATATATATATCTTTTCACAAGAAGAAGAAAAACAAGGAAAAAATAAATGAATCAACTCTCGAATGTCGTCGTTGATCTTAGTTTTGACTCGGTTACTCCAAAAGGGTGACAACTTGTATCCGAACCGATCGGACAGTACCTTGTCCTCGTCGGGAGATAATATTCGCATGTCGAAAGAGTGACTCGACCGGTTGAACAAATTTCAAAGGATGAGTATCCAACTACATAGCCTATATAAACGAAACAAATTTTTACTTATATATATATATATATATATATATATATATATATATATATATATATATATCTTTTTCGAAATAGTTCGCAACATCTTTTTACCAAAGAAAAAATAAAAGTCATCAATGATTAAATATTCACAATTTGCGATACTTAAACAATGCTAAAGAAGAATCAAAGTAAATAAAAGGACGTATATATAAACACGCGCGCACGCACGAACACACAAATATGGTACGATCTCAGGTAACATGGAAGAAGTTGTATAAACTATAAAAAGTCCATGAGACTTTAAATGAGAGAAAAAGAAAGAGAGAGGGGGGAGAGAGAGAGAGAGAGAGAGAATCGTGGATAATTGTATCGTGCTGGAGCAAGACTCGATCTGTCTCTGTCGACTTTATCTTACCGCTAATTTGTTCGATAGGTCGCCCTCGATACGTGCGACGGCTACAGAAAACGCGAGATTCGATTCTAAGGAAAATAAATTCTCTCTTCTCTTGTATATATACATATACGTATGTACGTAGGTAGGTAGGTAGGTAGGTAGGTAGGTAGGTAGGTAGGTAGGTAGGCAGGCAGGCAGGCAGGCAGGCAGGTAAGTAGGTAGGTAGGTAGGTATAGCAATTAACAAAAGTAACGATATATTGAACGATATCGCGTACGTATATATTTTCATAGCCTAATATGTTACACGCAAATAAATTCAAGAGATTTAGATTCGAGATATAATCGATTAATCTAAAATGACAAAGGAAATTTTTCTCAAAGAAAATAAATGATTATACTCATTCGATATAAATATAAACGATATAGTAATGAACGATAAGAAATAAACGATAGACTAAACCGTTTATTAGCATATATCTGATTTATGTTTATCCAAACTATACTCACGATTTCTTTTTTAATCCCCCATAACATTTGTCTAAAGTAAAACGATGCTCGACGAAAGGAGAGCTCGTGTATATCATAAATTACTTGCGACTTATGGTTGCACATATACATACTTATATCGGACAAGTACGTGAGCAAGGAACCAGTATTCGGTCTGGTCTCTCTTCTTCTTCTTCTCCTTCTGCATATCCAACCGATGATATACACTTGGATACCAAAGAGACAAATTTCCATTTACAACTCGAACGAGTAACATCATTGAATACGATCGAAAATGTCTCGTGACATCGAGTTAACCTCTTCGACTACACACGTTAACTAACAAAGTCTCAAGCCCAATGTCGACGCGTTAACGAAGCGAAGGATTTAGATCGCACGGATCGATATATCGAAAAAGTGCCCGAGGTTCTACCGTTCGAGAAGGGTCCTGCTAAATTATTATAGAGAAATAAAATAGGTATATTGTTTCGAGAACTTCTATATTAAGATACCTGATCAAATATCATATTCTCGTTATCTACGAACGAAATAAAATACTGCTTTACTTTGTTTACGAAATTATAAAAAAAAAAAAAAATAGAACAATGCGATCGTTGACGTGGACGTGGTTAACGAAATTTCTATTAAAAAAAAAGAAAAAAGAAAAAAAAATTGCTCATACAGTAGCCGAACTATTATTTCAGAAAAGATCTATAGATCGTTTGTACGAGGGCGAAGCTGCCGTGAAAATGTAGAATAGCATCGTTGAGGGACATGTAATAGGCATAAGTTAGACTAACACTTGCAAGTCTTGACGTCAAAGGATACCCGAGTAAGCTATAAATCATGTCTTCTAACGTAACGAACGTTGTAAACGAGCTCCAACCATAGATCTTAGAGTTTAACTAATGCCTAGACGACCCCCCGCGGTTCTATTCCACAACCAACTGACTACAGGTTCCTTCTATATAGCGACCTTCTTTGCTCTATTAGGCGACGAACATTATTTCATATCAAGATCGGTGCCACCTGCCACGTAAGAACGAGACTGATCAGAAGAAATCAGGTAAATCATGGGTATTTTAATAACGGTACTATAACGTGTGTATGTGTGTGTTGATTTTTAATCCTCATCACTCCAAAAATAATTATGCTACGTGTGTCAGCCAACTCCCTAACAAATTTTGTGAATTTTAATTTGCTACATTTTTATATATATATAAGTAATATCATTAGTTCGATAGTCAAAATATAAATTAATCAGTTAACTGCGTTAGACGTGTAAACGAAAATTAATGAGTACGATTTTAATCGGAAAAATATTGTAGATATATCGTCTTTCTCATTGATGAATCGATTCGAAAAGAAATATTCATTAAAGACACTTTGAAATCAAGAAAACGAATTTCTCTCTGTGAATTCGATCGTATCTTTGATGGTGGTCCATGGAGGAGAAAGACGAAGTAACGTATAACATTACCATCGATGTTTCTCGTGTCTCCTTTCCACCCCCTCGTCTTTCTTTCCCGATTTCTCTTCTTTTCCTTGTTCCTTTATCTCTTTTATTCTTTTTATAAGCTGATAAAGTGACTCTCAAGATTTTCTTCGAGGCATGTAAACACACGCATACAAAATTTAACAGTCCCTTTGAAAAAATAAAAATAAAAATAAAAATAAAAATAAACGAGAATAAAATAAAAATGTAAAAATAAATTAAAATTCTGCTCTCTAATATTTTCTAAAGCATTTCGACGATTGAGAAGAATAAATAAAAATAAAATCTTTTTTACGCGTTAATTAGTGAGACTTTGTTCTCTCGATCTTCCTACCAGCTCCGAAGTATCTTTCGTAAGCAGACTACGATCTCTCCAACCTAGTTTAAACGAATATACCAACTCGTTACGTATCTTTCTTCGACTCACGAACTATCGCCGACCACCGCCAGCCGTCGTTTAATTTGATTTACGCGAGTAAGCACGTTATTAATCATATCGCGGCATGCTTATAACTCACGAGACGTCTTACGCGAGAGAAAACATAGGGAGTAGGACGAACTTGCACGAAAGAGGAGAACTATTATTTCTCCTATTATACAAAATATACAAATTTACAAAAAATTATACAAAAACAAAACAAAACAAAAAAAAAATATATATATATATATATATAATATCAATAAATTCAAGCGTACAATTTGAAAATTTTCAATAGGTTTTTGTTAAAAAATCATTTCATCTAATCTGTCCATTCGTTTAAATATTATTAACAATGTGCATTTTAAACATATATTGCTCAAATGCAATTAGAATAAAAAAGTATATTCAAAACTTACTAAAATAATACAGCCATTCGCCCGGCAGTACTTGCGTTACATGATTCAGATTGATATAAATCGCAAGTAATACCGACCCAGATCTCACCACGTGGAGGTTGCTGCGTATAGAGATCCACGGAGTATCAACACCTATATTTAAAAATAGCAAAACATTCGTTCCAACACACACACTCCACGATTCTCTCGCATACTGCCAGAGTGCAAAGGCCTACACTAGAGAGTATACCCCGGGGCACCTCCGACACCCTAGTTCAACCGCGTTTTTTTCTAATTCTTAACTAATTAGGGGTACGTACCAATTTGCTGAAATCGACTGACAAGATTAGTGACCATTGCGTAAGGCTCTACTTTCGATATAAATACTAGTACGCACTAGTACACGTATAAGCATACTAGTAACATACGAATTTTATCCATTATCCAATTATATGGTTAACCAAAAAGAATGAAATATTTACTATGCGAGCGATTAAAAATTTTGCGAAACGATGCACGATCCATCACCTAAGACGCGCACACAGGTGCAAGGTACATCGTGCACGATCGCTAATGACAGTCTTCAAAAAGGGGAAAGTTAAAACTAAACCCGTACTGACTGTTTCTCACCCTTACGAGTAACACCCGGGTACACGCATAGATGAGAACGCAGAAAACATGGGGGGGGGAGAAACGAGAATTAGTACATTAATTGCTGAAAATCCTGAGCTAAAAATGATTAACTTGTCGACTAGGCCTACGGGCTACGGACTCTACAAGTCTCTTCGTTTTTCAGCGATGACTCTACTCTACTTTTTTCTCGCAAAAACAATGACTCTATCGAGACTTTTATTTTATCAACAAAATTAATCGAATATTTTATTAAATTTTCATGCAGCAATAATAAAAAAACCTCGGACGACTCCTTCGAACAAGTGGCTATTCCGACGAGAGAACAAGATCATGATGCGCCGCTTGTATTTCAGAATCTATCCGTCGCGTTTGTCTTCTTGCTCATTTTTTGTCAAAAAGATCGAAGTGAATCGCGTTCAAATATACCGATCAATTTCACCGCTAATAACGCGAAGAAAAAAAGTGCAGATTAATTGCACCGTTAATTAAAAACTAGTAAAATTATTTTTTATAAAATTTACTTATCGATCAAAGTTACTTACCGATATTCCGTTGCGGAAGATGTGTATTCGTTTCTCTGTCATCTTCCAAGATGCACTGACTCTAATGCGCGACAATTATTTATTTATTAGGAGACGACACTGAATAACTACAGTCCATAAAATAGAAAATAAACCTTTGTACGAACGCGCCCCGATTCTATAACTGACTGCTTTGCACGCAATCGATTCGATACACTTATTCGAAACACTTCACGGTTGATTTAATTCGCGAACCACGTAAAAATTGTAATTAACGTACAAACACTGCTTCTACTTCGCGAATTTCGGGTTTTTACTTTAACGATACAACACTCGATTTACACATTGCTCGCGCGCGATCGCGATGATGATCTGAAAAGTATAAAAACAGAATTATTAGTATCGTTCTTGTAATAAAAAATCTTAGAAAATGATTGAAACTGTGATCAAATAAAATACGTATCGAAATTAAAATACGAAAGAAAATGAATCGATGCTTTCCCGAGTGTGTACACGCCGAAGTATCCTATAGAAATGAAGACCGAATGCTGGATTGTTTTTGCTCGTTCTCGACCGGTGAATTTCTTGGAAATTCGCAGCTCGAGACTGTGTACATGCCGAATTTGACCTATCTCTTTCTCTCTCTCTTTCTCTAGCCCTATTATATGTCCTCAAAAAGAGATAGACATACCTATATGACGTAGTATTGTGTACACAGCTACGCACGACCTCCTCTCCCCACCTTGTTATGTCAAATGCTTTTACAATACATAGAATTCTTAGAAATCTGAAAAAGGAAATTCGATACTAGTGAGAATACAATTAATTGTGTGTGTACATATGATGTAGGCTGGGCAGGTGCTATATGAATGGGCATATATACATGTGTGTGTGTGTGCGCGCGTATGAAAATCCAATATAACACGAAATACGCCCAATGAAGATTAATTAATGAGAAATTATTAATAGGAGCAACGTTAAAAAGCGAGATAAGTATTGAGATCGCGAAAGAAAGAGCAGAAAATTCGAAAAAAAGATATGACGCAATATCATTTCGGGGTATCGTAAGACGCCGATTTTATTTTCGTGAATATTTCTTAAACGCGAAGATATCCCGGCTTGCGAACATACACGCGTGGAAATCGCGTCTTAAGGAATCGATTGGTATATAGGAGGAGGGTGTACGTCAAAAAAAAATATATTAATTACCTGAAATTAATGAGGACGATAAATTCCGTGTCAAAATGTTCACCGCCGTAGACAAAATGGCCGACCTAACCGTTGGCAAATCGGTTATTGCGGCGCATGCGCACTGCGTCATCTTGAATATATTCGCGCATTAATATATACATTAATTTTTATATTTATTATTAAAACACAACGTATAATATAAAATCAGAAAGCAAAAAATTCACAAAGAATCGTAGTAATCGGTATTACGACGATGGATTATTACTTTTTAACTAATTAATTCAAATATGTTCTCTCGGCACGCACACAAGCTTGACGTCACACGTTCTCCTTACAACCTCGTGAATCAAAACAAATACAATTAATAAATCGAATAATAACAAAATTTATCCGTATTTATCAAAATATATGGTAATAAAAATCTTCTTGATATTCTGAACAATAGTGATAATTCGTATGATTTTTATCTACATGCATAAGTATACTCAATGATATATAATTAATAAGTTACTTTTATTATTAAAAACATTATGACTCGGTAGTAGGGAATTATCGAGAAGGTTACGACAGTCTCTTGAAGAAGAAGAAGACAAAGATGGCAATAAAAGACAAAAGAAGTGTGGTGGATAATAATAGCTTGGAAATTGGAATATAACTTGGAATATAATTGAAGAAGAGGAAGAAGACACAGTGGCGATAAAAAACAAAAGAAGTGTGGTGGATAATAATAGCTTGGAAATTGGATTATAACGAAGGAAAGAAAGGTCTTCATTTACGTATTTACATATTACTCAGATCTATATAATATCATAGAAAATACTTGTCTTAATGCCAAGATAGATCATAGAAAATTCTCTCTCTCTCTCTCTCTCTCTCTCTCTCTCTCTCTCTCTCTCTCTCTCTCTCTCTCTCTCTCTCTCTCTCTCTTACA
>OU964977.1:5336583-5366583 GCA_918808275.2 Dolichovespula sylvestris
AAAGGAATTACCTCCGAATGGTTGGGAATGGGGAGGCTGCAGTGCGGATGTCACTTATGGAATGAGGTAGGCGGATTAATTAAAATCATTTTACGTTTCATTATGATCTCTGCCCATGCTGCATATCTTACGTACGTAGGTACCTAATTAGATCTACCGAAAGAATTTCTCTTCGTTTATTAATATTTCATTTCTTCGTAATTCCATTTGTATTCCTGTCTCTATGAAATACTAACATAATTATGTGATATTTTAAGTACAAGTTGTACTCTTGAGAAAAAAAGAGAGAGAGAGAGAGAGAGAGAGAGAGAGAAAAGATAAACATTTCTCTGAAAAGCTTGAAATCGACGATGATCATTTTTTTTTTTTTTTTTTTTTTTTTAATTACATATCTTTCGATAGATTATAATCATTTTCATAATAGAATTTTAACGTTGCAATTTAACGACAGGTTCGCACGTAGGTTCCTAGATGCAAGAGAGATCGAAGGCGATGCTAGAAGTCTGATGAATCTTCATAACAATAAGGCTGGAAGAAAAGTGAGTGCGTTAATTCGGATGCCCTTTTGCAGTAGACGAAATATATATATATATATATATATATATATATATATATATATATACACACACATGTTAATCAATGATAAAGATCGATAAGAAAACGTAGATTTTATAATAAACTTGTTCGTTCGAATGTATTAACGATAATGATGGATCTCGATCGATGAAAGATTTACAATGGCTTGACAAGATAATAATCTTAGTAATGAGGCGTACGTTTATTTGCGTCCTTATTTAACACGATCTACAGACACTTATAGATCTTGATTTATCGAGCAATAACTCGCGCGAACGGTCAATCATCGAGAAAATTTCACATGTGTGTATATATATATATATATATATTTTCGTATGTATGTATATATGTAACTATACATTGAGTTTCTTAAAAAGTTTTGTTTTACATTGTAAATAAGTTTGTAGATGTCAACGACGTCATTTAATGACAAAAAATTTCTATTGAAATGAGAGGAAATTAAATTGATATAAATGCAAATTAAACATTTCGAAAATTTACTTATACATTTTTACAATACGATAGAATAGGTACATACCTGCGTACAGAATAATTACACAGTAAGAAAAGTAAAGAAAAGATAAAAGTGAAAGTAAGAAAATATAATAAAAGAAAATATTATATAAGGAGAATTAACGACTATGCGGGTTTAATGCCGGTCGAATTATTGAAATAAAATCCATTGGTCGTTCTATTTGCCTCTTTTAAGTTTACTAAAGCTTACTAAAACTTTACAATCTTAGCTTACCTAAGTTTTAGCATAACTAAAACCTTTATAACGACTTAATACCTGAGAAAATTTTTACGATAAAACGATAAATATATAAATTTATTACGGTACATTCTTGCATTATAGATACTATTGTTACCAAAGCAAATTAGGGTCATAGGAAATTTGCTTTCTACGATTGTAAGATTGTATAAGACCCTTTTTCAAGTTAACGGAAACATTATCTCGATCGTAATAAAGGAAAATTAGCTGTAAGAAAGGAAAAAAAAAAAAAGCTAACGCAAAATTATCCGACGAAAGGAGTCGAAGAAGAAAAATTTGCCAACAAAAATAACTGAGAGTAATATATTTTTTCTTTCTTTTTTTTTTGTTTTTTTTTTTTTCAATTTTTTAGATCGTTAAAGCTCTTCTTCAAACGGAATGTAAATGTCACGGAGTATCTGGTTCCTGTACCGTGAAAACTTGTTGGAGAACATTGCCCAGTTTTCGTCAGATCGGTGACGCCCTTATGAAAAAGTATTATCGAGCCAAGGCGGTCGTTGCTATCACGCCTCCACCACCGCCCACAATCCAAGTAATGACCGAAGACATACCTCATCGTAATTTCAATGAAAATTTATCGCATCTCTCCTACCCTAGGAATCGATTAAAATCTATTTCTATGCGCGTATTCGAAGATTTGTTTCTTTTTTCTTTTTCTTTTTCTTTTTCTTTCCGATACTATATTCGTCGTTAATATTAAGGGAAATAATCGAAGGACATAACTGTATCCTGGCATATGACATATATCAAAACGATGATGTTTTTTCATTTTCTTTTTCTCACAGAGTTCCGAGAGCATATCGCACTCAACTACGGCAGAAATAACGCCTATTCTCGGCAACGATGCAAAGACTCAAGGGAAACCGAACGATTTTATAAAATCTCATCGTGACCGACAATCCTCTAAAAAAATGAACAACGGTGTTAAACCGAGGAGAGCGCACTTGGTGTTAAAAAGAAGTAAATCTAGTACCGGCGGAAGTATGATGGGATCGAAAAGAATTCCAAAAAGAAGCGAACTGGTGTTTCTTCAACCCTCGCCGAATTATTGCGAGCCGGATTTGGCTTTGGGCAGTTTGGGTACACAAGGCAGATACTGTAATCGAACGAGTAAAGGTAGATCATGAGATTTTCATTACATCGATTCGCACCGTATATAACCAAGAATTTCTATTTTCTTTTCGTTTGTTTTTTCTTTAGGAACCGATGGATGCGATTTGATGTGCTGCGGTCGTGGTTATAACACGCATCAATTTACTAGAACTTGGCAGTGCAGATGTAAATTTCATTGGTGCTGTCATGTGCATTGTGACACGTGTACCGAACGTACGGAAGAATACACTTGCAAATGATGTAAATATTTACTTCTCGAGAGAAAATCGTCCTTGTTTTAAGTGTTTTACAACAACAACAAAAGATATCAAACAAATGTCGAACGATCGATGATATTATTTTTTATCATCATCGTTTAGCTAATCCTCTCCGATACATGTCATATAGCTTGATCATTGAAATCCTCGCAAAAAAAAAAAAAAAGAAAGAACACGTATACAAGTGAGATTTAAATGTATAGGTGCATTAACTAAATAATTAGTTTAAGAAAATTTACAAAAAAAATTTACCGACGAAATAGAACTTAGCACTATGTGTGGTTGTACCTTCTCAAACTCGATCTTATAACAATATCGTATCAATTTTTTGCATTACATTCGAGCTCAAAAATGTTGCAAATTCAAAGTGTTATTATATTAGGAATGAAAATTAGACATTTCTCTCTCTCTCTCTCTCTCTTTCTTTCTCTTACTCTTAGATATGTTGCATAAATTATTATTTATTTTTTATTATATATAGACTATACTCGTGTGTGTTGTGTGTTGTGTCTTGTGTGTGCGTGTACATACACTTATAGTCATATATCAATTACTAAATTTGCTCTATGTATTTGTGACACACAGGACATTGTTATATGATTTTATTGAAGCTTTCGCCGTTATTGTAAAACGTAATAAAAAGAATTCAATAAACTAATAAATCTAAGTAGAAACGTCAGGTATATACTACCGTACGTTAATACGTATACCTGGAGCAAATACGACGCATACCTAAACAAGCGAGTTAAACAAAAGGAACCTTTTACAAATTGACGAAACTATTGCAATGGTGGGGAAAGACCACTATATAAATGGGTAAATTTTCTTCGGCCAGTAACCAGTCGTTCTCAAAATTTCAACCGAGACGCATCGTGACGGATTTCTGACGGACTTAGATTTCTTCTGTCAAACGCTATACCTCCCCCCTATCATCCAGTTTATCTAACATACTACACGACGGTAGTAGCGCGCTACATAGTTTCTGTGAAAAAAAAAAAAGAAAAAACGTAAGTACGATCGAATTCTTCCAAGTAGTGAAATAATTTTGTTGAACGTTCTAAATATTCCAACTTTTTTCCCCCGCAATATCGTATATATAATAAATAAGCAAATAATGCGTGATTGTGATTAATAAGTAATTGAAAATTGTGATCGATGCATGTGAATTTATTTGAGGATGAGAGTTGGAATTACTCTATTATTATTATTATTATTATTATTATTATTATTATTAAATTCATCTCGTGTGTCCAATAGAAAATAAATGATTTAATGTAAAAATAAATTTTTTCTTTGTCTCTACAGATACATCGATCATTAAAAATGAACGGAATATTGGCGGCCGAAGACTATTTTTTCATACCAAACAACGAGGATGAATACCCCGAAGAAATTTTACAATTAACGCTACCACGACTACCCTCGAATTATGTTTGGATGGCGGTTCTTTGTACTTGCAACAGGCATCAAGTGCACTTCCCAGTACCGATTGAACACCCGATTCATCAAGTTGGCCCTAGTTACGTCGAAATCGATGATGATCTACCTATCGAATCTGATCTACCGAACAGACTAGGAGAAAGAGAACAGGATCCCATAAGACGAGAGTACCGACGGAGACGATACTTTCAACATATGGAATTCAAACAAAAAGAAGAAGAACGTATAGAACGGAGAAGACGAGAATTCAGATATTTACAACTTGCGGCACAACACGTTGTAAATCAATATGAACGAAGGCGTAGAGAAGAAAACGAGGGAGAACTCTATCCAGATCCAGTGGAAGCAATTCCACCGGAAGAAAATCGGCCGGAAGCAATCTTACTGGAGGAAGAAGATCTTATGGAAGAACGAATAGATCTGCCAATGAGCCCACAATCTGACAATAGCTCGGAAAATTCTTTAGATCGTTAAAATAAAATCTATATAAACGAAAAAAAAAAAAGATCAAAGAATAATAGCGATTAATCGAAAATAGTTAACGGACGCGATAAGTTTTAATAGATTATATAATGAATTACGAAAGTGAAAGAAAGAATGAGAGAATGATATAGAGAGTGTGTGTGTGTGTGTGTGTGTGTGTGTGTGAGAATTAAGTAAATTCATGTATAAAATTAATTATTATTTTTTTTCAACGTTTCTAACGATTTACTCTTTCAGTATTATAAGAAAAAAAGTTATTAAAAGTGTAGTGTAATAACTTTCTGTACTATTATTTATACATGAATTTACAACCAATTTTATAATAAATGCGTATAAAAAAAAAAAAATCTAACTTGTATAGTATATATATAGCAACATATTAATATTGTAAACCGATATTGTAATAAATCCAACCTATGCGTTTCTTTTATATGAATGTGTAAATTTTTTCTTCGTACTTCATAATACTTTAAATATAATAAAATATTAAGTTTGAGCTTGACCAAGTTATTTGCAGCTATCAAAAAATATTTCTGATATTGTGCGTACATAAAAATCTGTATACAACCTATATAACCCAACCTTGTAATTCCAATCTGAACAGAAAGCATTGCTTTAAAAAGTATTCAACATTTCTTGTGCCTCTTTCTTAGCTTGAATGTCTTCGTGGATTGTAATCGGATATTCCGTGGTCAATTTTAAGTATCGGAGAGCATCTTCTTTCCTACCCAATTTTAAATAAGTTTTTGCGAGCATAAGTAAATTATAACTATAAAAATTAGGACTCGTTTCTTCTGCCTTTTCAAAATATGTTAATGCCTCTTCGAAGGTTGAATTCGGAGGTTCTTCGAATACTAACGATGCAATTTTTCTTTGATACCATGCTAAATCTGATACTTGATAACACCAATTGCCAAGCATGTACAAAGTAGTAGCGTCCTTTGGATTTAATTCTATTGCCCTCTATGATAAAAAAAAAAAGAAAAAAAGAAAATAAGAAATAAAAACGAAAGAAAGAAATACCGTATGATGCATTATTAAGGTATATAAAACATAAATATCGTACAAGCATATGCTTCTTAATGCTGTATAATTGTTGTATCCTAGACTTCATGCCTTCCATAGCACTTTTACTATCGAGTAATATCGACATCCACTTTTGTACGGCATAATGATCTTCTTTGATATTAATCGCAGTTTCTATAAAATTATAAGCTTCTAGAATCATTTCTCTTGCTTTAGATTCGTTAGCTGTTTTTGACAAATTATATAAAACCCTACTCAGACGCCATAGAATCTCTACGTCCTCGCTATGCTAGACATACAAAAAAGTAAATGATATTTCATTAAAAATATTAATGACCACTCGATAGATATAACTCTATACCTTGTAATTTGATAAATGGTTATATAATTGTTTGTATAAGCCTTGGTCGAACAAAACATCTGCCGTTACAATATAGCTTTCCTTCATAGCAATTTTTTTTGCTTCGTCATTATTCTCTTTCTCTTTCTCTTTGTCTTTCTCTTTTATGGATTGAAAAGTCCACAGACCCATCATAGTGGGTACTACATAAGTCAGTTTATTGAAGTTACATTTCTGATTCTGTTAAGAACAAAAAGTCACAAACATTAGTTATCAAAATTCATAGCCATTTCATCTTTAGATAAAAAAAGTTGTTCGATTACCGTTTGTACTACTAAAACAGCTTTGGACATATTGAACCTTTGACATATTTTGATAGAGGTCATGAAACGAATCACTTTCGAGAACATCGTCAAATATAAATAAATAAAATTCACATAAAAATTATCAAACGCATATAATATATTCTTTACTTACTTATATATATAAATTATATTTGAAAAACCATACGAGAGAGAGAGAGAGAAACGGATCACGAAAGATCAACTATGCAAAGAGAAGGCATGTATTACTACTACTTGTTCCTATTTGGAGATTAGAGTGATCGAGCGTAAATACAATTATGGAAATAACTGACAATCTTTTTTAACGAAAGCGAAAGATAAATGTCAGTATATGTATATGAGCCGATGTATATAAACAGTAAATAGAGGAAAATAATGCCCCTTGGTAATATGTATATCAACTCTACTTGACATTTATTTAAAGAACATATAACGCATATCTAACACTGTAATATGATTTACTATATTTAAATAATAGTAATTCTTTTGTGTGAATTTTGAAGTGATACAATCGCAGGTCGACAATATAGATATCTAATATCGATATAGAGAGTGCTCGAATCGCAAAGGCAATATAGCCAACTTCAATATGCAAGTATCGATTTATTCAGTGTTATCCTCTTGTGTGTACATAGTTGAAATTTATAATAAAGAAAAAAAGTTATATTAAAGAAATAATAATAATAATAATAATTATTATTATTATTATTATTATATATATGTATGTATATAATCGATTAGTGTAATTTTTACATTTGAAGTATACAATGGAAACGATATTAGAGCAACAACGACGTTATCATGAAGAAAGAGAACGTTTGATGGACGCTATGGTGAAGGAAATGCTTTATAAAAAGCCAGGGCATCGTGAAAATATTAATTCTGAGCATAGATTGAAAATGTTGTTAGATCAGTTTATGGATAGTACTGCAAATTTACAAGATTTGTACGAAGATAAAGATGGTCAAAGGAAAGAGGAGGTAAGAAGTTATTTTTTTGAAGACGTTTGTGCGTTCATGGGCTAATCTCTTTTAAATAATTCTCATCCAATTTCCAGGTACAAGCACTTTCAGGTCCTAATGAATTCTCAGAATTTTATTCTCGCTTAAAATCTATTAAAGAATTCTATCGCAGACATCCAAATGAAATTAGTGTACCAATGTCAGTTGAATTTGAAGAATTAGCCAAAATGAGAGAGAATCCTACGGAGGAATTATCTAATCTTGTAGAATTCACAGACGAAGAAGGTTATGGGAAATATTTAGACCTTCATGAATGCTATGAAAAATATATTAATCTTAAGGGAATCGAAAAGGTCGATTACATTACTTATTTGTCTACTTTCGATCACTTGTTTGATATTCCAAGAGAAAGAAAAAATGCAGAATACACCAGATACGTAGAAGCCCTTTTATCTTATTTGGTTGATTATTTAAGTAGAGTTAGACCTTTGCTGGACATAAATGCAGAGATTGAGGAAGCCAACAAGGATTACGAAACACAATGGGAAAATAATACTTTTCCAGGATGGCCGAAAGAAACTGGAAGCGCTTTGACGCACGTAGGAGCACATTTGGAACTATCTGCTTTTTCATCTTGGGAAGAACTCGCATCCCTTGGATTAGATAGATTAAAATCTGCGTTAATGGCTTTGGGTTTAAAATGCGGCGGTACTTTAGAAGAAAGAGCCCAAAGACTTTTTAGCACAAAGGGTGAAGCATCTCTTGATCCTAATTTATTAGCTAAAAATAAAAACAGGAAGTCTGGTAAAGGAAAAGATACTGAGAAACAGAAAGAAATTGCAAGGTTAGAGTCTCATGTTTATAGACTCGCAGAATTGGTATCTAGTCAAAGAGTAGCTACGAAAGAAAATGTACAAAGGAAACAAGCTAGAACGGAAGGTGAACGAGGCGATTCCGATGCAGAAGCAAGTGCAAGCGAATCGGAAGAAGAAGACGATAACGAAGTACCTTACAATCCTAAAAATTTACCGCTTGGATGGGACGGCAAACCTATACCATATTGGTTATATAAATTACATGGTCTTAATATTAGTTACAACTGTGAAATCTGTGGAAATTTCACATATAAAGGACCAAAAGCTTTTCAAAGACATTTTGCAGAATGGAGACATGCTCATGGTATGCGTTGTCTTGGCATTCCAAATACAGCACATTTTGCCAACGTAACTCAAATAGAAGATGCTCTTGCCTTGTGGGAAAAACTTAAAACGCAGAAACAAGCTGAAAGGTGGCAACCGGAACAAGAAGAAGAATTTGAAGATTCGCTTGGCAATGTGGTCAACCGTAAAACATATGAAGATCTTAAAAGACAAGGCTTGTTATAAAACTTCAAAGTAGAAGTTTATACAATTAATATTATCTATATAGAAGCAAGGTTTGCTTATTACGTAATCGATAAAATAAATTCAATAAAAAATATGATATATCAACCAAATTGTTTAATATAATATGGTCTATAGTTTGTAATCCATTATCCTATATTCATTTATTATTTATTATTTAATACATTCAAACAAGACGTTAAAGATGGCGGAAAACACTGTTGCCACTATTATGCGACCGATGTTGTCAGTTTGCGATTGAACGATACGATCGATTACTATTTTCTATCGACCAATGAGCGACAAGTAAGCCTATCACTCTTTCTTTCTTTCGAAGAGGGTCTCTTAAATGTCTTTTTTTCATTCGTTCTTATTTCATAACTAAATACCTTAATAATGTTAAATCCATTTACATGTCGTATATTTAAAAGAGAAACCTTTATTTTGGCGCATATACCTTCACATATTAGCTATACAATCAAACAGAGCTATTAATTGGCTGATCACGAGACTCTTGATTGGTTGTGCTAGGTTTAGCTGTCCAATCGCGAGCGTTGTAATGTATCGAAACGCCGCGAACAATCGTTTTATGTACGTACCATCTATACAAAATTCTATAAGTATAAATATTATTTGTAAATAATAATTTTTTTTTCTGGAATATTGTGATTTAATGAAGAATTAATTAAATCTATATATTCCAAATATATTTCCAATATACGTGTCATGTACCGATTCTGTATGTATTTTTTTCAACAAATGATAATTTGTCCGAAACGTACAATTAATTTTATAATTTTCTATTAATCTTTGTTTCAAACTACTAGGGGCTTTGTTCGAGATATTGGAAGGACTACATTAGGCTACATTCTCAACAACCAATGATTACAATTTTTAAATCCTTACTTGCCAAAAATTTTGAAAGCGCCATCCGATAGGAGAAGAAATATTTCGGCTAGCAACGCCAATTGCACGATGGTGTTAATTTCTACGGTGTTCCGAAGAAGGTCTATATCGGTTCGTACATCGATTGGTGATCGTTTTTATATGCTTACTATTAATAACCATATATATTTATTTGAATTAAACAAGCCTTGATTAATCGTTAATAAAAATATTAGACAATTATTTTTCATATATAATACTTTTTTAACAAAATTAATGTTTTGAATTCCTTCCTGTCGTTTTATAACCACGTGTTTTGAATTTTATCGTTCTCTAGCCGAAATCGAATCTTAATGTAAATGACTTTACGAGTCATCGGAATAAAATTTGAAGAAGACGTTAAGAAATGTCATATTAAAATGAATAACCGTTACAACGACATACTATACGTATATTTAAATTTTGGTAAATATTACGACTGTACAGATTAAGATCGTCATCCCGTTATAGAGGCATGCTGAAGCAAAATGACGGAATTTGTGGAAGGTTGGATTTTAGGACACACATTAGGAGAAGGTGCTTACGGCGAGTGAGTATTTTATTTTCCATAATTAAAAGATATAATCGTTTTCATTTGCGGTTACAAATTTTATATTTAAAATTTAATCGTATGTATTTTCTTTTTCTTTTCTAATGTACGTACGCATTCATCGTTTCAAATATTGCATCTTCGTCTCATAATTCTTAAAAAAAAAAAAAAAAAAAAAAAAAAAAAATAAAATAAAACAATAACAAATATTTAAATAATTCAATGTTTTATTTATCTATCTAACATTTATTTGATAAGATATTAATTGAACATTGAGAAGCTTTTTCCATTAGAAACTTTCTTCTATTAGTCAATTTTTCCTGTCATAGATATATTATTGGCTTTTATCAATACTAGATTAAAAACATGAGGATTCATTTCCCTGTAAATCATTTTTATCTAGTTCATTTTAGAATGCTCCATAACATCAAACAAATTTTTATTTTATTTATTTTTTTTTTAATATTTTCAGAGTTAAGTTAGTTATAAATAAGACTACGGGCGAAGCTGTTGCTATGAAAATGATAGATGTACAAAAACATCCAGATGCTAGACAATGTGTGAGAAAAGAAACTACTATTCATAGAATGTTATCAAATCCTAATATTATACAGTTTTTTGGAAAACGTAGCGAACCGAATATGGAATATATATTTTTAGAGTATGCTTCTGGCGGAGAACTTTATGATAGAATTGGTATAACATTAACATTTTATTTATACGTGTTTCTATGTAATTGTAACAAAAAAAACGATAATTTTTCTATCCTCAACAGAACCTGATATTGGTATGCCAACTTATGAAGCTCAGAGATATTTTAAACAATTAATTAATGCAGTTGAATATCTACACAGTCGAGGAGTTGCACATAGAGATCTCAAACCAGAAAATTTATTATTAGATGATAATGATAATTTAAAAATTACTGATTTTGGATTGGCAACCATTTATCGTGTACAAGGAAAAGAACGTACTTTGGAAAAAAAATGTGGAACGTTACCGTATGTGGCGCCAGAAGTTCTTGTGCAAGCCTATTATGCAGAGCCTGCTGATATATGGTCTTGTGGTATAATTCTGGTATCCTTACTTTGTGGAGGTAAGTATTACATTTTATTTCACTTATATTGTGTTATATATTATTATTATTATATTGGATTCCTGTATGTTTGGCGTTGTAAATTATAAATAAATAAGAAAGATTGTTAATATTTATCACTTGTAGATCAATGTGCCTTGTAGCTTGAATGAAATAAAACTTCTAATGCGTAGCTTACATTCCTTAGTTTTTAACTGGTCCATCTCTGAAATATAGAACTGCCTTGGGATCAATCCTTGGCAGAATGCCCAGAGTATATGGCATGGAGGAATGGAAAATACATGTCGCTTACGCCATGGAAAAAATTGGATAACTTAGAATTATCTTTAATCAAAAAAATCCTTGCACACGTACCATCTACTAGATACACAATAAAAGAGATTAAAAATCATCGATGGTTTCTTCTACAACTGCAAAAAGGTATGCATGGTAATTAGATTTTCTATTAGTAATAAATTATTTTTCAAATGCTTATATTTATGGTCGCATAAACTACATTATGAAATGTATCAGTGTTTACCTAGTCAGGTACTGAGTGACTTTGAGCATATATAAAATTACCCAAAGCTGCTTGGTACCTAACTGTGTGGACATCTGTTTCTACGGTTTTTCTCTTTTTGTTTATTAATGTAAGTATTCGAAATTTGAAAGAGATATTCTCTTATGTTTGTATATACAATTCCATGCTTATCACTGGTATTGTTCTTCTTTCAGCGATATAATTACAAATGTGTTCCACCTTTTCGCTATGACACCAACGTTATAAACAGCTATTGCCTTTTCTTTGGTAATACAGCTCTATGATTTTAATTAATGATCATAAAGCTAGATTACCAAAGCAAAGAGCATTGGCATATACATCCAAACAAAGTATTTTCATGAAAAATAAAATTTTCAAAATATCTGTTGCATAAAGTAATAATATACTACTCTAATATGATACGTATAATAAAAATAAAAGTGATATTTCATATTTTTTTGCTGCAGATGATTTAAATAGTAGATATAATGTGCCTGCAAGAAAGTGTACTCAAATAGATGGTGAAAATCCATCAAGATATTGTTTATCACAACCTGACTTAGTTGGAGAGGAAAATGTTAATATTGGAAATATGAGATTAGACGAAAGGTCAGGTTTCTCATTTTCTCAACCTGCTCACATTGAAGATTTGCTACTTTGTACTCAACCAATGCAATGTACTGCTCATGCAAGTCCAGTAAGTTTATATGTTAAATCATATATGTATATATATATATATATGTGTGTGTGTGTGTGTGTCACGCATATTAGTTCACATAAATATGAATAATACAATTCATATTATGTGTATTTCAGCAAACACCTTTCCAACAACTTGTAAGACGCATGACTAGATTTTTTGTGACAACAGACTTCGAAATGACAGTAAAAAGATTATTGAACTGTCTACAGTATGAGAGTTATACTTATCGTATTAACGATTTTCGCATTGTAAGTAGTAATTAATATCATTTTGTGACGTTATTTTCCATGCAACGAATTTTTTCTGCAATGCGAATAATGTTCTTTCAGATTACTATATCAACTGTAGACAAAAGAAATATGCCTTTAGTGTTCAAAGCGAACGTTGTTGAAATGGATAATAAATTATTGGTAGATTTCAGATTGTCAAAAGGTTGTGGTCTTGAGTTTAAAAAAAAGTTTGTTAAATTTAAATCTCTTCTTACCGATATTATTTTAAAAGTTCCTGTTACATGACATGTGTTGCCTACATATATGGAAATCATAACTAGATAAGATTTTTTGTGTCTATTAACAATGGAATTTAATAATCATGTTCTTATATATATATTTTTTATAAAATACTTATATGAAGTTACGCTACATTGTCTTATCTTTCAGAATTACCTCCTTATTCCCTTTTCTAATATTCCGAGCGAATCTTTGTTTCTGCAGTGAAAAATGAAATGAAAAATAAACACGAGTATTTGAAGATATGACAATTTTTATTCGCATTGATATATGAAGTAAATATTGAAAATATCACATTACTTGTTTAATAAGTTTTAGACAGTAGATTTTATTTATATTTTTTTAGGATTATAATTAAAATTGTCTCTCATTTCCTAGTTTAAATATATTCCCTAGAATCAGGTAAATATCTTGTCTACGCGTCTGTTAGAATATATAGGTTAGAATTATGTAGATCCTCTTCAATAAGATCGATGCAAAAAGCCGGGCGTGCTGTTAAAGACATGAAAATTGTATATTTACAACGAATTTATAAATAATTTTGAATTACAATTAGAGATAGAAAAATGTTAATTCTAAAATATTTGATATTTATAACAAGTGGTACATTAGTTTTTTTGTTCACATGTTATATTAACTTAGCCTATTTGTTGGATGTATTTGGACAATTGTTTTCATTTAATGCCTTTAAATCGAATTATGATTATATAGTTGGTATGTTTTATCTATAGTTAACTCACAAATAGTTACAATAGGCTAATATTTCATATTCCTTATTATCTAACTGTTTCTTTTGCAGTTGGAGCTGGAACTTCAGGTGCAATTATTGCTGCAAAATTAGCAGAGAGTGGAGAAAGTGTTTTATTAGTAGAAGCTGGTGGTACGGCACCACTATTTTTGGATATACCGTTATTGTCACCGTTATTACAAAACAGTATATATGATTGGCAATATATTACTGTACCACAGTATAATGCTTGCAAAGCTTTGAAAAACAATGTACGTAGATAACACAAATCGCAATATTTTTTATTAATATCCGATGATGTGTTCATTTATAGCAAAGTAAATGGCCAATGGGAAAGATTCTTGGAGGAACGAGCAGATTAAATTATATGACATATGTACGTGGACATCCTCAAGACTACGCCGAATGGTTTCCTGATTTTAATGGTATTTAAATAATATAACTATATGTCTTTTTGTATCGCATTTTACATGCGTTGCGCTATTAATATTTTTATATGATATAGATATAATTATATCATTACAGATTATATAGTTGGGACAAATGATTCAGTGAAAATACAAGAATCAAGATGGCATACTGATCTCGTTAATGTAATATTAAAGAGTATAATGGAAATTGATGGAAAAGTTAGCAATATAAATGAAGCTTTAGATACAGGTGCTATTATATTTTATTAAACTGTTAGTCATAAAATCTATAAGAATGTCTGTAAGTTCATTAATTTAGGTTTCATGAAGGTTCAATTGTTTGCTGATAATGGAAGAAGATGGAGTACGGACGACATGTTATATAGAAAATATCAACGTACTTTGGACATTATTACTCATGCACGAGTTGATAAAGTATGTTTATTATTGTTAATTATACGTAAACTATATATCTAGATTTAATATCAAAAAATATATACATATATGTATATATATTATATATTTTAATAGGTTTTACTTAATTCAAAAAAAGCAACAGGAATACAATTTACAAAATTTGGTAAAATTTCCAAAATCACAGCTAACAATGGTGTCATTGTTAGTGCTGGTGTAATCGGTAGTCCAAAATTACTGATGCTTTCTGGAATAGGCCCGGAAAAACATTTAAAAGATATGAATGTAAATTCTTGTTAAATTTACTTTAGAAGTAATGTTTTTCATGGTTATTTAAAATTAATATTCTATTGTAAAAAGTGTATAATTTATTAGATCAAAGTGATCAATGACTTGCCAGTAGGTCAAAATTTAATGGATCATGTTCTCACTGGTATTGATTTAGTAAGATTGAAGACGAGTTTATCTATCAGTATGACTAACGCTCTTGATCCTATGGCACTATTAAATTATTTCTTTTTTGGCAAAGGTAAATAACTATAATATAATGAAAGAAAAAGAAATATTACATACATCTAGTATTATTATTTTAGGGCCATGGACATCCTCAGGTATTGAAGTTTTAGGAACATTTCATAGTACTTTACAAGGAGATAGATTCTCAAAACCAGATTTACAATTAATGATACTACCTCTTGGTATATCAACGGACTATGGTATAGTTCTCAAAGAAGCAATGGGAATTTCTGATGAGGTCATAATATAGTTTAAAATTTACAGTTTAAGCTAAATTAGTAAGATATCAATTGAAACTGATACATGTAAATAATATATATATATATATATATATGTATGATATGTATATATATATATGTATATATATATATATATATTTTAACAGGTGTATGATAAATACTTCTCGCCTTTAGAAAATGATAACGTTGTAACAATTGCACCTGTTTTGTTACATCCAAAAAGTTTAGGAGAAATAAAACTTCGTAGTAACGATCCTTCCGATGAACCTTTAATCGATCCAAAATACCTGTCTAATAAATACGACATTGATACGCTTATAGATGGTAATGACAATGTGTAATAACTGATTAATTAATGAATTTATTATTTACCATATAATAAATACATTATACGTTTTACAGGTATACAATATTTGAAGAAGCTCCTTAACACAAATGCCATGAAAAAGATAGGTGCATCTCTTTATAAAAAATCTTTTCCAGGCTGTGAGGCTAATGAATTTGATTCCTTAGAATATTGGGAATGCTATATACGGCATTTATCATTAACTGCTTATCATCCTGCAGGTACATGTCGTATGGGAGATGTTGTCGATACATCGTTCAGGTAACTAAGAGAATAATTACTTTTTAATATATATATTTTGAAAATTAATCATTCATTAATGATTCGCACTATAAAAAAAATCCGCTTTATATTAATTTAGTTTTGATACTTTTTTACTGAGAAATCAAAATTTATTGTAGGGTATATAATATAAAAAATTTATATGTTGTGGATGCATCAGTACTGCCATCTCTACCTAGCGGCAATATAAATGCTGCTCTCATAATGATGGCAAAAAAAGCTGTTGATATTTTGAAAAAGATAAAAAATAAACCATTACACAATTTCAAATACTACAATAATACATCTCTATTATGTTACACATTTAATATTTGCAATAGATTTTGTTATCCATAGTAACTTAAATTTCTTACATTAATGTCATTATTTTTATTTGCAATATATTTCTCGTTTTTCAAAATAAAAAAATATTTTGTTATTCTAAATAACGAAAACGATGTTTAAGATATATACTATATGAAAGTCTTCTTATATACTATATTACATTTTAGTTTTATAGAAATAATTATTTAGTTTATTTACTTCGCTATGATAAGTGTGTACATATATGCCCGTACAAATGATAATATTAAGATTATTCACCATTTTTAATACTACGATTACAAAACTAAATATTTTTTATAATATAATTACTAAAGAAAAGAATAATCAAAAAGATGTATTTATTCAAATTAAAAGCAGAATTTTCTTTTTTCAAAATTGCACCGTTCAAGAATAATAACGACGATCCAAGTGAACTTTGACTTCAAAACAAAATTATTACATTAGAAATTTAATTTCTATATTAAGAAAAGTACTAGCTCTTTTTTAAATAAATATATCCCATCAAAGAAAATATATATACCTTTTTGTCAATTTATCAAATTTATATTTTCTAAATGTTAATAATAATGTCTTCTACTATTTTTATAATTATTGTGTTTCGAATAATCATTAGAATGACTACCATTGCTTCTACTTTCATAGGATCTATGATCTTTGTAGTGATCATATTTATTACTTTCATGATCACGATGATAAGGATGATAACTTCTAGAATGTCTATCATCACGATAAGTATCAATTTTACCAGTATATGGAACTGTATTTTGTACTACATTTGTAGGAAGCATATCTGAATCTACATTTGGCATAAAGTTTCCTATAAACGTTTGCTGACCAAAATGAAGTAGATGATTCAAGTTATAAATTTGTTCCTGTTTTTGTTTTTCTGCTTGTGGTAACTCTATATTATTTCTTGTTTTCATATTAATGGTCCGATCAAATAATCTTGTTCCATCGAAAAGGTCTAAAGCATACGGTACAGAACTTACATGTTTATACGTTATAAATCCGTAAGTTCTGTGCTTTCCATCACGATCTTTAGGAATGGCAACTCTTTGTACTGGACCACCCTATGATAATGAACAAATTATAGATTTATATTAGGTATACACATATTATATAAAATAACTTTGTACTATATCTTTTCCAGTATTCTTGTTATATTAATACAAGTAAAACAAGAATTAACCTGTAAAAATAGTTCGTAAAGAATATTTTCTGTGACTTTGTCACTTAAATTTCCACACCACAATGTACGTATATCGTCATCCATTTTGCTATATTTTCATCGTTTCGTTCGCTTAATCATTAACACTTTATTCTGTATATTTACAGAAGCTTCCTAAAATCTATGGTAAATGTTTATTCTTGAAAATGTTATTGGGCATTCTGCAACGCAATTAATTTTAACGAAGAAAAATAGAAAATTAATACAATTCTTCATTAAATCACAAAATTCCACAAAAAAATTATTATTTACAAATAATATTTATACTTATAGAATTTTGTATAGATGGTACGTACATAAAACGATTGTTCGCGGCGTTTCGATACATTACAACGCTCGCGATTGGACAGCTAAACCTAGCACAACCAATCAAGAGTCTCGTGATCAGCCAATTAATAGCTCTGTTTGATTGTACAGCTAACATGTGAAGGTATATGCGCCAAAATAAAGGTTTCTCTTTTAAATATACGATATGTAAATGGATTTAACATTATTAAGGTATTTAGCTATGAAATAAGAACGAATGAAAAAAAGACATTTAAGAGACCCTCTTCGAAAGAAAGAAAGAGTGATAGGCTTACTTGTCGCTCATTGGTCGATAGAAAATAGTAATCGATCGTATCGTTCAATCGCAAACTGACAACATCGGTCTCATAATAGTGGCAACAGTGTTTTCCGCCATCTTTAACTTCTTGTTTGGGTAACAACCGGAAAATTGCTGGACTCTCGTTTTCTGCTGCAAAGAAGATATATTTATTTCATTTCGAACGAATATAGGTGAATTAGAACGGTCAAACAACTGAATTTTGGTATAGATTAATCTTCGATTCATTGGACTTCTTAAAGGTAATATATTTTATTTAATCGATCTACGTGCGACAATCCAAGTGCATATTTCCATATCGGCGTCCATGCGATAATGAATATTATTATACTGCACTTATTTTTTACGCAACGCAATATTTTTCTTTTCATTCTTTAATGTATGGATATGTGGTATCAAATTTAATGTCATTAAAAGAATCTGTCGAATATAAGAAATATCATCGTTACACCAGCATAGATATTATTCGAAACATTTTATTACTACTATGATTGCATTTTACTGTTAATATGATTGATAAATGTGAATTTAATAGTTCCTTTGTTGTATTGTCTAATTAGAATTGCATTTTAATCATACATAATATACTACGAATGATTGCTTTTTATTTAATATTGATATAGTATTGAGTATCTCTATAAAAATAATTTGGATATAATAAAACGTGCAAAGTTATAAAAAAAAGTATTATATTTAAAAAAAAGTATTACTTATTATTTAATATGGATATAGTTCTGAGTATTGTTTTTTATATAATATGGATACAGTATTGAGTATTGTAATACAAATAATATGAATATAATTCTAAGTATTGCTTGTTATTTAATATGGATATAGTTCTAAGTATTATTTTTTTATATAATGTGTATACAGTATTGAGTATTGTAATACAAATAATATGGATATAATTCTTATTATTGCTTGTTATTTAATATGAATATAGTTCTAAGTATTATTTTTTTATATTATGTGGATACAGTATTGAGTATTGTAATACAAATAATATGGACATAATTCTCAGTATTGTCTGTTATTTAATATGGATATAGTTCTAAGTATTGTTTTTTATATAATATGGATACAATATTGAGTATTGTTTTTTATATAATATGGATACAATATTGAGTATTGTTTTTTATATAATATGGATACAATATTGAGTATTGTAATACAAATAATATAGATATAATTCTAAGTATTGCTTGTTACTTAATATGGATATAGTTCTAAGTATTGTTTTTTTATTTAATATGGATACCTTATTGAGTATTGCTTATATAATATTGAGTATTGTAATATAAATAATATAGATATATTTCTAAGTATTGCTTATTATTTAATATGGATTTAGTACTAAGTATTGCTAAGAAGATAACGCCAATACAATAAGAAAAATTCAGTTTTATTTAATGTGGCTATAGTATTAAGTATTGCAAAGAAAATAATATGGATTTTATATTAAGTATTAAGGTTAGAAAGAATAATACTGAATATCATGATTCAAGTAATATAACATAGACGACTTAGCATTGTTTTTCGATTAGTTATGTAGATTTTAAAATTATTAATATAATTTAATGAAGATCTAGTTGAGAGTATTACCTGATCAATATTAATATAACATTTAACATAGGTAGTTAATTATTATGACAATGAAATTGAATTCTATTCATTGGTTAATTAAATCTTAGATCTGTCCTTATTACAGATACAATCTTTGTATTAGATTAATAACTAAAAGTTAGTAATAGATTTAAAAGTGATAAGCCTATGTTACATATATTTTTTTATAGAAATGAAGAGGAGTAGTTCTAGTCTGGGAAGTAACGATGAAAGGCGAAAAGAATTGCACAAAGATGATCATTATAGTCAACCACATTCAAGATTAGAGGAAGAAAGACGGAGACGAAGAAAACAATGGGAAATTCAGCAGGAACTAGAAAAAAAACATGCAAGATTAAAACAAAAAATGATATTAGAATATGAATTAAAACGTGCTCGTGAAAAAGGCGCAAGTCATAGCAGAGGAAAATTAACGGATGAAAGTAATAGTAAAAGTAGAACTAGAGATAGATCTTCAGAAAATGTATGTATAAAAAATGCTAAAGCTACAAGTTCTAAATCTGGGGCTATAACAGGGAAGTAAGTAAAGTAATTACATATATGTAAACGACTTGATTTAAATGATATTTATATTCGAAGAAGGTTCAATTGATAGTTGATTTAGTTTAAATTGATACATACAAATTTTGAATATTTAGATCAGATACTTCATGTGGTACAACATCCCTATTCAAAGGTCCAGAAGGAACTCAAATAAGTGAAAAAGAACTTCATTGTATAAAAGTAGATATTCATAGAAATATACCTGTGAAAGGACAAATAAGTGAATTGCAACGGGACATTATTAACCCCGAGGATGTAATCATAATAAGAAGAAGCGGTAATCTATTACATTACTTTACGTTTATTCAGAGACAAAATATCAATGAAAAGAAAAATAGTATAGGCTGTTTGACTGTAATGAAAAGATATTAGAATATATAGAAACACATATGCTGTTTTACTGTTTTATAGATACAATTACAGAGCTTCTAAGGGTTAATATAAATAATCGATATATTTTCAATCGTGATTGTACTTGTATTTCTGTTCTTTCATATGTAGAATCTCCATTCTATTCGTTATTAGCATATAAATGGTCCTTCACAAGTTTTATCTTTAAAAAAGAAATAAGGAATTTTTATAAATACATTACGGTAATATTTATTCTTTCGGCGTGCGTCACTTGAAGATACGACCTAATAATATTCGACTATGAAGATAGCAGAAGATAAGACGCTGTCTATTGTAATCGCTATTTCTTCCTACTTATATATAAATTTCAATATTTAATAATTAATTTCTGTTTATCCATTCAGGATATAGTTCACTTCAAATACAACGCTGGATCATGAATTGTTTATACAGTTAAGTGTAAGCACAATTTTATAGATATTGAAAATGCTGTAACTAATATTGATTTGCTTAATATTTCCTTTGCTTTCTGTTCTTTTCTTACTTTTGAACAATATGTTGCGAGTAGTAATGATTATTTTTTTTTTTTGTTTTTAATACATTTTAAATTCCTAAGTGTTCATAGATATATATAGTTTTAATACATGATGATCAAAGGATTATAATTAAATATCTATATTTGTTGTATTACATATTAGAATTGAAAACTTTTTTGCATGATTAATAATCCTTTATGCAATACTAATATGGTCCATCAGTCGGAAAATAATTTGTGCATGACAATATTTTTTAATAGGATATTAAAAATATTGGAAATTCTTGAAAATCAAATATTGTTTTATTCGACTTGAAGATTATTTAAGAAGATTTATGTGTCATTATAACTACATCATGTATATAATTTGCTTCATAAAATTAACAAAAATATTGATTAGTAAATTTTTTTTGTACAGTGAACAGTGATATCTTTGTGGACATACCTTGTGTATTAAATTGTCTATGTTTTGGTGTATATAGACAAAGGTGGAAATATTTCTCTTTGATAATGTGGTTTTAATTAAATTTATTTGCGACGTAAGATTGATTTAATTATAATTACATTATTATAAGCTGAGAAATGTTATAGAAAATGATCATCTCGGAAGATTGTAAAATAGTGGTAATAACAGTGCAGTGAATTTCATTAATTAAATTATTTTTTCATTGCTATATTGTTAATTTGTTCATATCTGTGTTTTCAGTAGTGTCCAAGTGCTATTTTTTAATAGATCGCAATACTTCATCAGGAAGACTATCTTGTGAAGATATTGATAAATTTGACCCAGCGATGAAAATTTCTGATCTTAATCAATATATGAAATTAAAGTTGATAAATATATTAAATTAAAATTGATTGATATAATGAATAATACACAGAAGATTAATATAAAAAAAAAAATAGCTTAAAGTAAATGAAAGAAACTTAGAGAATTTCAGATGCAGCATTTAACTTAATCGTTTTTATTGAGCTTTGTTACAAAATATTTCATAATATTTTTGAAAAGAAACTATAAATGGTAAAAGAACATATAACAGATATGGTAAATGTTTAATATTTATATGAAATATTAATAATGCATAGAAATATAAATGATACGATTTACGATTATTTAAAAGCACTCAGATTATCACAATAAGGAAAATTGGCATAAAAAAAATGCAGAATGCTTATGTTATTTGCTATCGCTTTCATGCTTTACATATTAAAAATTTTTTAGTTGTACGTGTATAATTAATTCTTTCATTTTATGTGTGTCGAGCAGGAGAAGGATCGAAACCTATATTTGAGCGAGAAGAAATAAAGAGTACTCTAAAGAAAGTTGAAGAAATCGAAGAACGTCGTATGGTGATAGCTGTAGAAAGTGGAGATTCAGGTTGTTTATATACTTAGTAAATGTGAAAATTGTATGTTTCCAGGATTGATTTTTTTTTTTTTACACTTCAACATTCGATATCAGTTAACAGATCGACATCATTTAGAAGACGCTCTCTATCCTCTAATTCGTTACAACACCGTAGTCAACGTTCTTCATCTTATCGACGGTCCAAGTACGTAGTTTGGTTAATAACAAGGATTTATATATGTATTAGTATATAACATAATTATTAATACATAAGACATTAATATGGATAGTTATGAAATAAGTGGAATAAAAAATGGATTTTATAATAATTATTGGAAACTTCGTTAATTGATGAAAGTATTGCTTAAAATCGTGTAGAGTATTGTAATATACAGACATATATTTTTTGTGTCCTTTAATGAAACGTTATAAGGTATATGCAGGGTATTTTTGAAAAAGAATCTTAAGAGATTTCAATTTTGATAATATGGTTCTATACATAAAGGATTAAACATATTACTGCACACTATTCTTCTTAAAATATAGAAGAAGGTTACAGTGTAATATAAATATTTTTTGCACTCATATTCATTTTATTTTATTATGCTTGTTCAGTTTTCATTTTTCACGAATGCTATCTTTCATTTCTTAGGATTAATAATTTAGCTATCCTTTCAAACACATTCCCAGAGTATAGAATATATTCAGCCTTTAATTAATATTATAATCGACGTACACCATATATTTTCCTTTTAAATAGAAATGTGATTACACGTTTTACAAATGTCTTACACATAATATACACTTATGAATGCAAAATGTAAAAAAATTAATGTGCAGCAATGTTTACATTCTCAATGCAAAAAAAAAAAGAACATTGAAGGATGTATTTTTGTTTCGTAGAATAATTATCATATTTATTGCAGATAATTATAGATTTATAAATTTATATTTATTAGAATAATTATCATATTTATTGCAGATAATTATAGATTTACTTGAAAGTTCAAAATGCATTTGAATTCTACTTTATGCATGTTTGCTTTGTGTTACTATAATTCGTTTTGTTCTAGCTTTACTAATGCTTCACAAGGATTCGCAGAAGAGACACACGAACATCGATATTGGATGAAACTATTATGTAGCGTATTAGTTTACACATGCTTCTTATCATCGATCATGCTATTTATGCTTTAAAGAATTTCCAATTTCTTAAATAAATAGAAGTCTGAAATATTTATAAGCTAAAAATGCATCTTTTACTTGTGACATACTTATTGCACAAGGGCTTTTATTGGTAGTTTGATCGGTCACATTGCTTATAGTACTTATTCATCGAATAATAGAAACATCTCTGCTCATTCGATGTAAATTTGTCAATCCTTGAATATGTACTTTGATATAAATAATGATTTAATATGCATAATTATTTTAGAGTTATGTTGCGAGGTGAGTCGTATACACTGTAAATATATTTCATTGTTTTTTCATTGTATATAGAAATAGTTATTTTTCATTAATTATTAAATATGTCCAAATAGATTCACACTTTTATAAGGGTACACGTGCATGATCTGTGGCATATTGATGTTTCGTATAAATACATGTGCGAATTGTTTAATATTTTTACAAATACAAACATTACACGTTGTAAAAATTTCGTTTAATCCGTAACAGTAAAGGAATATTACATTTAACCGATATTTGATTTTACGCTCAAATTCTAATCGTAATAATAATCATTAGCCACAAGAACATTATGGATATGACAATAATATATGGATATTATAAATATAGTATTGCTATAACTTATAGATTACATTCGTATTATGTACCGAAAAGTCTTTAGTGTAACGTCTTTCTTATATAATAATTGAAAATTATAAAATTAATTGTACGTTTCGGACAAATTATCATTTCTTGAAGAAAATGCATACAGAATCGGTACATGACACGAATGTTGGAAATATATTTCTATTCCATTATTTATTGAAATGTTTTATTATAGATCCAAAGATTCAAAAGATTCAAGTTATAAATTCGATCGTCATATTAGCAGAAAAAGTGACAGGTAATTTATTTATTTTATCATAAAATGCATGTCTTGGCGAGTAATTATAAGGGCTTGATGTTAAAAAAAAAAAAAAGAAAGAAAGAAAAAAAAATTGAAAATATTATGTATTCCGTAGAGAGTACAGTAGAGAAAGAAGAAACAGATACAAGGATTACGATCGTCCAAGCAGCAGATACAAATCATCTCGAAATAGAGAGAGCCCGTATCACGAATATAGAGATTATCGACGTGACTCTTATTCCGAGAAAGATTTTCGTCATAGGTAAGCGTAAAGAAAGAAAATGGGAGAGCACGGTATTGCTCTTTTTTTTTTTTTTGTATGTCTATGTAATCAAGTTAATACATTTTCTATAATTATAATAGGAACGAATCGCGTAAGGAAGAGAGAGGAAGCAGTAGCAGCGGTAAACCCATAAGTCGTCCTGGAAGTAATAGAGAAAGGGAAAGAAGATCTAGATCTCGTTCTAGATCTCGTTCTAGATCTCATTCCAGATCCAGAGATAATAGGTACAGAGAGCGACAAATTTTACCATCCCATCGCATCGACCAGGTGCCTTATCCCGTTTATTATGGGGTACATATTATGATTGATTATTTTCCTAAGTAATCTGATTAGTAAAAAAAGAAAAAAAAAAAAATAAAAGAACGATCTTAATCTGTGTACTTCCAGCCACGACCTTTGATGGTAGGACCCATCGTGCCGATTAGAAGCCAAATTCCTATTACCAGAGGCAGATTACCTCATTCGCTAATGGGACCGATAAGACCATTTCCACCTCGTTTTGTTCCACCTAACGTGTATAGATTGGGTCCCCCACCTAATTACAGTAAGTTCTTCCTCTCTAGAATGACCTGACGCATGATAACAACAGTATTCAAATGCAATAAAAGAAGGAAAAAAAAAAAAAAGAAAAACTTTTCTTCTCAGGGTTTGGACCAATGTTTTAATGCGGAAAGTTAGAAGAGGAACGATATTTTAATCTTTATTTTTATAGAATACATATATTTTATCTTACCTTTATTATTTATATAAGTCTTACGAGGACATTTTTAAACGACTTTCTTTTAGATTTTTATTCGTTCGTTTAAATGCGATAATCTAGGGAATTCGATTTTTAACATCTTTTTGCGGATAAAACATAAGTGTATCGTGATATATAAATGTTTTTGTTTAAAAAAAAAAAAAAAAAAAAAAAAATATGACGATCAATGATTTAAATATAGATTAAATTTAAGAAGCGTGACGTTATTTAACGTTAGAAGGATACATGGTAAAAACGATGAAGTATTCATCACGACGATTAAAACGCAAAGAACTAATTCGAAATAAAGCGCCTTATTAAGGGAACCAATGAGATGTCAGTATTATTTTTTTACGTTCGGACGAGTCAATCACGGCTCGACTTTGGCTTTCTACCGTTATGACCAATCACGGCTCGACTTTGGCTTTCTACCGTTATGACCAATCACGGCTCGACTCGAATCGCCGCTTCAACAGCCAATCGGCTAACGATTTTCTGGCGCCAAATACTTTAACACAATGGCGTCATTTCTTCCGAACTCGCGTCGTAATATCTATCATTCGATTAAGCGTTCCACAAATATTGGGTAAGCTTATGTATCGTTATTTTTATAATAAACATTTGAATATGTATATTTTGTAAACTTTAAACGATCAATCTCATAAATCTGTTATTTCTTTCGATTTCATTATGTATCACGGCGGTCTTGGCGGTTGCTAGGGTAACAAAAAGGACGAAAAGTTGAGAAACGGTTATGCGCAAGAGAGTATACGCATACATAGATACATATATACTCGAATCAAATCGAATAAATATACGCAGCGGCTCTCGTGTCCAAGAATATCCTACCGGCATGCTGGTTTCGTTGGCTCGAGAGCAATCGAGAGAAAGAGACATAGAGAGAGAGAGAGAGAGAGAGAGACAGAGAGAGTGAGAAAGATAGAAGAGAGAATAAGAAAAGGAGCGGCAGTAGGGCGAACGAAGGCTCGAGCGACCGATCGACCGTAGCGTGTGCTCCCTCCAGTTCCTCTCTCTATTTCTCTCTCTCTCTCTCTCTCTCTCTCTCTCTCTCTCTCTGAACACACGTAGGTACAACACACACTCTCCCGCCGGAGTAGAGAGACGACAACGAATCGTCGAAGCAAGTGGCACGAGAGTTAGTTTCTCAGCATCGTTGAAACGATTAAGGTAGCATTCTCCTTCGTACGAGCGAAAGAGAAAGAGAAAAAGAAAGAGATAGAGATAGAGACCTCAGTTTGGTTTCATCTTTCGAAAGGCAAAGCGAACGTAGTCTCTCTCCTGTACCTTTCTCTTTGCGAAAGGAAACAGCAGACGCTGATCGAGCGAGCGTCGGTCGTCGTTGTAGTAGTAGTATATACGTTCCATACATATATGTATCACATGGGAAGGGGGGGAAAGAAAAAAAAGAAACGAATCGGTCTCTCTCTCTCTCTCTCTCGGTGTTTTGTATACCACGTTCGAAATTCCAATGGGATATAAAAGATTATGTATTATATAATTTGATCAACTGCGAAGGGAAAACAAAAAGCAAAACGTATAAGATACACGTTATATTTCGTTGCGCGCGCCTTAACGAACTTCGAAAAGTGTCCTCGCAAAACGAACGAACGAACCGTGTGCCGAGGAACGAGTGCGAGTGATAGTGCGCGCGTGCGCCCAACCGCGCGCAGGTACGCACGCGGAGGTGCACGATATTACTCTACTACTATATACTCCCCTTTCACCTCTCAACCCTCTCTCTCTCTCTCTCTCTCTCTCTCTCTCTCTCTCTCTCTCTCTCTATTTCTCTCTCTCGCGCTCTCGTCAACCTCTTCTGATCCTCTTGCCCTTAGCCTTGATCGAGAAACTCCGAGGACGAGGCGACGCGACGCTAGCCGACGCGCCGCGACGCCGATCACGACGACGAAGACGACGAACGACGACGACAACGAAAACGACGTCGTTCACTACGAGAAGTAACAGAAAGCTGCTGTCGAAAACGTGGGGCTCCTCGCTTTATTACGATAATGGACGAGGAAGAAATCGACGGTGTCAAGTCGCCCATCAAAAGACTTGGATCAACTAGGAAATTACTCGTTTTTAACAGTGAGTAATTCTTTTTTTTTTTTTTTCTTTCTTACTTTCTTATCTCTCTCTCTCTCTCTCTCTCTCTCTCTCTCTCTCTCTCTCTCTATCTATCTATCTATCTATCTATCTATCTATCTCTCTCTGTCCGTCTCTCTGTTTCTCCCTCTTATTCCCTATTTTTATTTCAACTGAGCGCGAAATTCGTTAGCCTTTTTCGTTTCGCGCGCGCGAATGTGTGTATGTGTCTGTGTGTGTGTTTTTTTAAGGAGGGAGAATAAAAAAAAAATAAAAGAGCAAATCAACGGCGTCCCTTTTTTCTATTGGCGGTATTATTATACACACAACCTTCCTTGTACCCTTCGTCGTACCCCTTCCATCCTTATTCTCTCATTCTTTGTCCTTCTCGTCCTTTTCGTCCTTCTCCCTTTTATTATTTCTCTCTTTCTCTCTCTCTCTTCTTTTCTTTTTCATTTCTCTTCTTTTTTTCTTCTCTTTTGCATTCTCCCCTTCCGCCATTTTCTTTTTTTCCTTTTCTTTCGTAATTATTATTCCTCCCGACGTACGTCGGCCCTGTGTATGTGTGTGTGCGCGCGCGCGCGCGCGTGTGTGTGTGTATATGTATATTCACCTCGAACGAAAAGAAACACGAGGCATTTTCGTTCGTCGTCGTCTCTTCCTCGCATCGACAAAGATACATATTTTATCGTTTATTTCGAAACATGGATTCGTTTACTCGAACCGCGCGAAACATTGCGTGCGCACTCTTCTACGCGCACGATGCATCTCACATACGCGAACCCAATACACGCGCGTATGTATTTTAGAGGCTTGCGAAAGATAGACACAGAGAGAGAGAGAGAGAGAGAGAGAGAGAGAGAGAGAGAGAGACCTTGGAAAAAGTTCCCTGGAATGTAACCTCACGGTAATATCGTTATTTTCTAAAAAAAAAAAGAAAAAAAAAACAATTTCTCACGATTATTAAGTCACATCAATATTGATTCAATTAATTTTAATGTTACTAAAAATCATAACCAAATTTCCTCTGCTGCTTGTTAATCTCTCTCTCTCTCTCTCTCTCTCTCTCTCTCTCTCTCTCTCTCTCTCTCTCTCTTTTTCCTCTCTTTCTGTATGCGTTAATGCGCGTTTTATTTTCGAACGATCGTTAAGAGAAAATCTCCTATATACTCTATGTGCACGAGCGCACGTCGTAAGAAAATTTATGTATCGTTTGTGTATCTGCCCCCCCCCCCCCCAACCCCCGCACCCACCCACCCACTCCACGTGCGCGTATGCGTTATAGACTTTTCTTATTATTTCGAAAGAATTCGTAAGAAAATTTCATATCTTTTACTCGTCGACGTACATATGATACGTACGTTAATTACGATAACAACAACAACAACAACAACAACAACAACAAAACCAACAATAATAAGTTTCGAAATGATGCTCGAATCTTTTTTTCAATATCAAATTGGCAAAGAAAAAGAACGTGGGCTGGCTGGTTATCTCGGTAATAGTAACGTAAGTAGTAATATACTTGTCAATGGTGAGTGAGAGAGAGAGAGAGAGAGAGAGAGAGAGAGAGAGAGAGAGAGAGAGAGGCAATCGACAGTTATAACCGTTCTCGAGGAATGTCGGTGGTGCATACGAGAAACGAAGGCTGCTGCTGCAACAGCAGTAACAGCAAAAGCAGCAGCAGGATAGCCCTGCCTGCCAACCTAACCGCCTCGCCTTCTTTTCAACTTCGATATATGTATACACACACACACACACACACCTCTCTCTCTCTCTCTCTATCTCTCCCTTTTCTTTCTTTCTTACCTATATACTTGTCATATATTTATCTTTATTCCCGGAAGCAAAAGATACATTTCCGGTTTCTATCGTTTCTAAAACAGCTGTTCTCAATCTTTTATGTTTCGCGTCGTACCCCCTGGAAAAATGTCTACCCTCATGGGGTACGCGTACGTTTCGCGCTGAGAACCTCCCCCCCATCTAGTCTAACGGTCTTACCAAAGGACTGTTATTATTATTATTATTATTATTATTATTATTATTATTATTATTATATTTTATATTATTACCATTATTATTGATATTATTCGGGTGAATTCATTTATGCAACATATATTTTTTCTGTTCTCTCTCTCTCTCTCTCTCTCTCTCTCTCTCTCTCTGCCTCTGTCTCTGTCTCTCTTTTTTTCTTTTATATATCATCTTTTCTCGAAGCTACCTTTACTCTTTCACGCTTGAATGAAATTAGTCGATAAAACGATTAAAAGCTCTCTCTCTCTCTCTCTCTCTC
>OU964977.1:5376583-5444083 GCA_918808275.2 Dolichovespula sylvestris
TTGGAAAAAAGAAAAAAAAAAAAAAAGAAGATATGTCTAGAGAGTAGGCAAAGTCTGTGCATAAAATGGCAAAGTATATTTAAAATAAAACGAAGATAATAAATTTGTGGAGTGTGCCTATGCTAGTTTGAAATAAAAGAAGCCTTAGAAAATGTTCAAACTCAGTGGACGACAGGAGTGGGAGGTCTGGACGAAAGGTAAATCTTATTTACCAGCACATATTTTGTTTTTTTTTTCTCTCCTATCTTTACATCTTTCTATTATATATAAAAATCTAATTATTATTCGATCTGGCGATTAAGATCCGTTTAGAATGACGATATCAGGATAGGTCAGAGGTCTCTAAGTAATTCTTTAAAAGTCAATTATTCTTCTACTTCGAGACATTTCGTAGGGTGATATCGTTTTTTTTTTTTTCTTTCAGATCGTTAAACCACGAGCTTAGCTTATTGAAATTATGAGCCTAATTACTAGGGGCAAGAAGAAAGTCTCTCGTAAAGGAATAATTTAATTCTTTCTTTTTTTTTTTGTTTGTTTGTTTGTAAAAATCACGTAGAAACTTTTGGCTCTTAGAGACCCTTCGTGTTGTACGTAACACATATATCAACCGATCGATCCGTCCAAATACTACTACTACTACTACTACTACTACTACTACTACATACATCTAAAACCAATTACGCGATTTAGCCCGTTAATAAGTTTCGATCTCATTAATCTCACAAAGCAGATCGGGATGATAAAAGAAACTAGGATGATTATTTGGGATAGGGGGAGAGGCTTGATAATTAAAAAGTAAAAGTCTCTTAAGGGGGCGGGAGAGGAGGGTGGGAACGACAAAATCATCGAAGTATGAAAGGAGGATGGAAGATCGGTTGATCGAGCGAAAAGAGAGCAGAGTCGTGGAGGGGTGAGATGAAGGGGGTGATGATGGTCGGTGGTGGGTGATGGATCGAAAACGCGTTAAGGACCACCGCCATCATCGCATCGCCATGAACGCCCTTTTTCTTATCTTTCGCTCTCATTATTTTCTTTTTCTTTTTTCCTTTCATTTTCTCTTCTACTTCTTTTTATTTTCCCCCCTTTTTTTTTTTTTTTTTTTTGCTTCGATGAAAGATTTAACGTTCGTTGCCACGAGAAAATCGTTCAAAGCCAGAGAGAGGAGCCTAGCCGGCCGCGGCCTCCTTTCGGATCAACGTGCATCACATCATTGGATGCTGTGCTCCGTGAAACTGGAAACTTCCCTCCCTCTTTGCACTCCCCACCCCCTCTCTCTCTCTCTCTCTCTCTCTCTCCCTCCCTCCTGTATAACAAAGCGAGACTTCCTCAGCCATGAATAATCATCTCCGATAGAGAGAGAGGGAGAGAGACACACTTCTATCGAAGAGTCAATGATAATGAGTTGTTTAAATTTATCCTCGGTTAACGACACATAGAAATCTATGGAATCGATCTCTCTTTAAAGATTTCTTTCATTTCTTTTTATTTTCCACTATAAAAATTTGACATATCGTGACGACAGATTGATCTTTATATACACAAAGTATGAAAGAATATTATTCATCTACGTGGGCTAGGATCTCTCTCTCTCTCTCTCTATGTATGTATGTATGTGTGTATGCATGTATGTATGTATGAAATACATACAGATCTTAAGGCATAAAGTATAGTTATAAATAGAGTATGTTTGAAAGAAGGAGTGTATATTGTGTATGGGTGTGCGCGTTTAGGTTCGTAGCGATTCTTTTCACGTGTTACTAATTATCGTTTTCGTTCGAAAAAACGAACTCTTTTTCTTCCTCTTCTTTTTCTTCTTCTTCTTCTTCTTCTTCTTCTTTTTACAATACATATGTAAATGTATCTACGCGGGTATATACACGTATTTATAAAAAGAGTAATTGATTTTTTAAATCATCTAATAACTTACGTTCCGTCTAAAAAACTTTTGGACCGGCCTGTGTATATATATATATATATATATATATATATATATATATATATAAATGAATTATAAAAAGAAAAAGAAAATCCAAAAAATAATTAAAAACTAAAAATCATTTGGATAGATATCTACGATATTCGTTTGGATCTCTCTCTCTCTCCCTCTGTTAGCATTTTACCGGCCTTAAAAGATAATCGAGAAAGATGAGTATAAAAACGCAAAGGGTCGGGATTTTTTTTTCTTTTTTTTTTTTTCCAATGTAAGTAGAGAGAGAGAGAGAGAGAGGAGAGAGGAGAGTAGCCGCACATCGATCGGCTTATATTTCCGGGCGTGATTCATTCGAAGGGGGCACACAGACTGTGGCGAGATCTTTGACCTCTGTCCTCCCTCGCCAGGCCAAAAACACGACAGTATATATACGTATTCGTAGGCGACGACCGGATAGGTGCCGGGGAGAGAGACGCACGAAATAAGGGTAAATGAATTGTTGTGTGTGTGTGTGTGTGTGTGTGTGTGTGTGTGTGTGTGTGTGTGTGTGTGTGTGTAACGCGACACGGTGGTACCCCTATCGGGTTGGTTAGTCATCCGCGCTTATGTTGCTGATTTCAATGGCGAGATATATTTATATGGATGCAACGTGAAATATTATATTATTTTATAATATTATCGTGTTGTAACGTAATCGTAATAATTCACTTTTTTTCATTTGATTTTATACTTGAATTCTCTAATTTGTTAAAAATTCATCGCGCGCGCGTGCGCGCGTGTGTGTGTGTACGTACGAACAACACGCTGCAAACACAAAGGACTTCAGCGGCTTTTTTTTTTTTTTTTTTTTTTTTTAATATTAAATATTAAATACTGCACATTTTAAACATTGCTTATTTGGCCAACCCAGTATACATACATACATACATACATACATATATACATACATACATAAAATATGATTTGATAAGTAAGATAAATCATTTGTATCTGTCGTTTATTTTGAAAGGAAAAGAGAAATGAGAGACAGAGAGAGAGAGAAAGAGGAGAGAGAGAGGAGAGAAAGAGAGAGATGTTTCGATCGTTTGTGAAAATGTTGGAAAAGGATAGAATGGAGTTGGTATTTCTAGACTTAGATATTTCTAGGATTAGAATATAAAGGAAGAGAAATGAAGGGTAAAGGGGGGTTGGGGTGGCGGAGGGAGAGGGAAAAGAATAATGAATCTCGGGGTGGTAGGAGGTGTGTGTAGCCATCTTGGAAAGGACATTTGTTCCTCTTCGTTCATGGCCATTATTATTCTGTCCCGCCTCCTCTCTCTTTCTCTCTCTCTCTCTCTCTCTCTCTTCGACTTTTCTCTCTTTCCTGTCCTTCGTTCATTCTCTCGTCAATCCTCCTCCTCCTCCTCCTCCTCCTCCCCTCTCTCTCTCTCTCTCTCTCTCTCTCTCTTCTCTTCTCTCGAGCAAGCAAGCAAGCAAGCAAGCAAGCGTCATTGTCCCTGGCGACGTGTCGCAGATAAAACTCGGAACAATAATGTTTCTCGCTACGTTTTCTAAACCGTCGTCTGGTTTTATAAAGAGATACCGTAAATACGTCGTCGTGCTCTTTTTGATTCGATGGAAATGAATTTTTCAGGTCCGTCCATCAAAAAGTTTCGTAGAAAATATTGGATTCTCTTTATCGATTAGTTTTGAATTATATTATGAAACATTGTGCTTTAATAAACGGGGGTTGGGGATTGGGGGTGGGTGGTGGTCGTTAAGAGTATATCGTCGTTAAATGAATTATCGATCAAAATAGAGAAGAGATCCTTTTTTCTTCTTTTTTTTTTTTTTTTTTTTTTTTTAGGAATATAAATGAGTTTCGGAAAAGTTTCAGATTCTTTCCTTGAAATTCGAAACACATCCTTCGAACAAATACGCGCGCACGCACACGCGCACACACACACACACACACACACACACACACACACCGCCAACCTGCGGTAGACCGAAACGATTAACGTACTACTACCACCACCACCACCACTACTACTACTACTATACTCTTTTTCCTCGCTCCCCTTACCTCGTATCTTCTTTCTTTTTTTCCTTTTCTTCTTTTTTTCTTGCAGATATACGGCTGCAACTGAACGAGCAGTTGAGATGTCTCGACGTAAGGATGGAGGCACAAGTTGCCCTTGTAGCCGAACTGCAAGACTTCTTTCGCAGAAGGGCAGAATTGGAGTTGGATTACAGCAAGTCTCTTGACAAAATGGCTAGGAGTATACAATTGAGACACAAGGAGCAAAAGCAAAAGTAAGCTAGGCTTAATTAAGTAAATCAATATTTGTCTAAAATATTGTATGTCTGTAAAAGGACAAAAAAAAAAGAGGAAGAAGAAGAAGAAATATTTTCACTTCCTTCATCATTTCAACGTAGACTTGTTTAATGCGTCTTAATAATTTTCTGGTTGCTCGTTTTTCTTTTTAGACGCGAACAGTGGCCCCTTTTCTCAAGCTATGCTTGCTGGCAACAGCTTGTAAATGAGACGAAATCTTTAAGTAGAGATCACGCCGCCCTTTCAGAGGTCTATAGCACACATCTCGTTGGTAGGCTTAATCAAGTAATGGAAGATGTTCAAAGGATATACAAACGAGTAAGCATTTATTTATTTATTTATTTATTTATTTATCCAATTAATTGAGTCATCTAATTTCTCTATAATTCACTCATACGTGCACACACACACACACACATATATATATATATATGTTATATAAATATTTAAGTGTCGTGAGATTGGTTATGAAACGCACGAAGAAATACTCAGAGTTCTTCACGAATTACATACAACGATGAAGACTTACCAGGCTTATCAAGCGGAGTCAAGACAAGCCGAAACTAAGTTACGTGTAGCCGAGCAACAGCGTAGTAAGCTAGAGGTTGCTAATGCACCGCCAGAAAAATTAGCTAGGAGCAAAAAGTACAAGCTCATCGAGAAAGAGGTGAACAAGGTAACTACACAAGTTGCAGACACCCCTAACCCTCCCTCTCCCTCCCTCCCTCCCTCTCTCTCTCTCTCCCTCTCTCTCCCTCTCTACTTAGTCTCTACATTTTCAACGAGCTTGAAAAAGATCCAAGTGTATACTCGAAAGCATCTACTTCTCTCAAAGAGCCTTGTTATCGATGAAAATATTCCAACCATATTAATCTTCCATTGTCATGAGTTTTTAATCTCTTTACGGGTATTCAAGTTCTTTGTCCTTAAGATCTATCTCTCCTCGCACTGAATTATAAATCATGAATTTGTTACGACGTACGGATCATTAAAGGAAAGAGATTCAAAATTTAGAGGTTGAAGAGTAGCCCACGTTTCTCTCTCTCTCCCTCTCTCTCTCTCTCCCCCTCCCTCGCGCGCGCCCTTTTTTTTTCTACGCCTGTCGATCTGTGTTAGCAGATGCTCGAAGATTTGAAACGAGCGACTTGTGTCTACCGTTTTCTTGCAACAGCCACGCAAGCCCGCCGGTTAGAAAAATAAATGAGAGAATTCTCCCTCTTTTTTCTTTCTTAATGTGACCATAGCGATAAGACAGATGGTTCTAACGGTTCGGAAAGAGCAGGATAGAGAAAGGAAGAGAGAAGAAAAACAAGGATTAACAGCATGTGTGCGCTGGCTCTCTCTCTCTCTCTCTCCCCCCACCTTTTCTCTATCTCCCCTCTATTCATCTATGTCTATACCATATGTAATTCTATCGTTGTAGAAACGATAGTCTAATCAAAAAAAAAAAAAAAAAAAAAAAAGGAAAGGAGAAAGAGAGAGAAAGAGAAATAGAAACTATTCAGTCTATAGAAATTGTTATCGCATCTTAATGATACATTTAACAGCCCCTTTTTAATCTGAGATTTCTAACATCGATTTGACGTTTCAGAGAAAGAGCAAGTATCAAGAAGCCAAACTGAAAGCTTTGAAGGCAAGAAACGAATATATACTATGCTTGGAAGCTTCAAATACGACAATTACCAAGTATTTCGTCGATGATCTGTCAGATCTCATAGATGTGAGTTCAACGAATGATGAATTATTTAGAAAAAAAAAAAGAAATAAATAAATAAATTTTGATCATATAAATATGCCATAAATAATAATAATAAAAAAAAAAATATATATATATATATAATGCGTTGATAGATTGGTAATCGTTGATAATAAAATTGTGAAATCTTTTATACAGTGCATGGACTTTGGCTTCCACAATTGCATCGCTAGAGCACTGTTAATGCATTGTAGCGCGGAAGAGGGTAGGCAACGCTCGTTACAAACTGGTGCGGAGCAATTGGCCGCGTGCGTGGGTGCATTGGATTCGAGAGCGGACAAGCAAAGGTTCTTGGAATCTCATCATGCTGCTTTCATGATTCCTAAAAAGTTTGAATTTCAAGGGCAACGCGGAGACGAGGTATGTGTAATACATACATATATATATATATATATATATAAAGAAAAAAAAAGCAACATTCACGTTTTATCCTCTAACTTTATTACGTAGACCCCCGAGCCCGAATTACAAAAGGTGCTACACTTGGAAATGGAACAGCGATTAACTCAATTGCAACAGAGGGTTACGTCTCTTAGAACAGAGTCGGAGGAAGTATGGAAGACATTGGAAACGGCGGAGGCCAGTCTCCTTGAAATGTTAACCGCCAAAGATTACGACTGCTCGAGATATTTCGGTGAAAATGCTGTACCTACGTCTAGACCACCGGAAACTTTGCAGATCAAATTGAGAGCCGATAGGCAAGAGACGGAAGAATTTTATCTTACCGTAAGTTTCAATATATATTACTTTCGAGTCTCTTTAAGAAGGAAGATCTAAAAAGAAAAAGAAAAAAAAAAGAAAAGAAAAGAAAAGAAAAAAATCGAATCGTTCATGATGATAATATTTGCGACGTGCGTTTTAATTGCAGAAATTCAGAGAGTACCTTCTTGGAACTTCGAGAATAGCCAGATTGGATGCAAAGCAGGAATATATACGTCAAAGTCTATTGGATGGTTCTACGGCCAGTCCAAATCCATCGATTTCTACGACGAAGCAAAAACAAGCGCGTAGAAAACGAATCGGACGTTTACAGATGAACGGCCAACCAAAATTATTCGGTGGTTCTTTGGAGGAATATTTGGAAAGCACGAATCAAGAAATACCTTTGATCATGAAGAGTTGTATAAGGGTTATAAACCTTTACGGATTACATCATCAAGGAATATTTCGCGTATCCGGTTCTCAGGTGGAAATCAATAACTTCAGGGAATGGTTCGAAAGGGGCGAAGACCCTTTGGCGGACGTAACGGATGCCTCCGATATTAATAGCGTTGCCGGTGTCTTGAAGCTTTATTTGAGGGAATTAAGAGAGCCATTGTTCCCTATAATCTATTTCGAGCATCTTATGGAATTGGCACAATTAGAATCGAAGCAAGAATTTGTTAACAAGATGAAGGAATTAATAGCGAGTCTTCCAAGACCGGTGGTTATAGTAATGCGTTATCTTTTTGCTTTCCTCAATCAGTAAGTGTAAAGAGAGAATCCAAATTTATCGATTTCTCAAATTTATCATTAACATATATATTCTGTTCTCTTACAGTCTTTCAGAATTTTCGGATGAAAATATGATGGACCCTTACAACTTGGCCATCTGCTTTGGCCCAACTTTGGTACCAGTACCGGAGGACAAGGATCAAGTTCAGTATCAAAATCAGGTTAACGAATTGATCAAGAATATTATTACATTCTGCGAGGAAATATTTCCGGAAGATATAGGTGGTACGCAGTACGAGAAATACATCAGCAGAGAACCGGACGACGTGTTAGTATTACGTAATGATAAAATGTTGCGCTGACCTTTCCTTTCTTTCTTTCTTTCTTTCTTCTTCCCCTTCAATTTTTTTTTCGCAATACCACCAGGGACGTCGGTGATTCGCCAACGGATCAGGTTCAGGAGGACATGGATTCCGAGGTTTATCCGTCGGAGGATGGTCGGTATTAAATGAACGTTAACAACATATCATTAAGTGTAACCGTGATCGGCAATACGATAATAATGCAGGCGTTCAATTAACGTATGCTTTTAGAATCGGAAAATTTGGAGGCAACGGCACAGTTCGATTTCAACGCTAGATCGGAGAGAGAGCTCAGCTTTAAAAAGGGCGATACATTGACATTGTTCACGCAAGTTAGCAACGATTGGTGGCGAGGCTCGTTGGCCGGCAGAGAAGGTTTAATACCTGACAAATATATCATGTTGAAAATAAAGTAAGGCGTTGTCCCAGCCCCCCAGCAGCCGCGTATTAACGAGATTATATCCAAATGAATAATGGTATTAGAAATGATGAAATATTTCCGTTCCTTTGACAGGGACGAGGAACGAGAGAAAGAATTATTGAAATCATCCAGCGAAGAATCGATGAGACGAAGAGCTTCAAGTTCGGCTGACAGCGTTCTACCCAACAACAATTCGCCGTTGATGATGAGTTCAACCGGTACGTCGAACGCATGGTCTTCGACTCCCGTATCAGATATATCTATTACAACGAACACGATGTCAGGAGAAAATAATAGTACTAGCGGTGGTATCGTACCGGCAACTGTCGTTACACATGTGCCCTGCATCTCTTCGGCTCAGCCTATCATCAGTCGAGAGGTATTGGAAACAACCGTTTAGCTAAACAATAGCTCTCTAAATTAGTTCCCTTCTTCGTTATATATCGGGTTTCTCTGCTTTTTGTCACAACTGTGTATGTCCTCTTTTTATATCATACGTGTTACGTGCGTACGTGTTTGTTGTTTTAATCCGCAAGACGCGCATATATACACGTAAAGGACAACAAATATAAAATGGATCCGTAAGCTCTAGGCACAAGTGCATGGCTATCGTGCTAGAAATCTTTGCCCTAATATTTTTTTCTTTTCTCTCTTTCCTTCTTTCCTTCTTTTTTTTTCTTTCTTTTTTTTTTTTTTTCGTATACTTCTGTTCTCTTTTTTCTTGTCGTTGTTTTTATTATTATTATTATTATTATTATTATTATTATTATTATTATTTTATATTTATATTTATATCTCTTTTTCTGTTCCTTTTTTCTTCTTTTTTTTTTGTTTTGTTTTGTTTTGTTTTCCTTGAAACATTCTTTTTCTCTTTCTCTCCCTCGAGTGCATTTTTCGTCGGTGATATCTCTGCGATTCTGTTATTTCTATTGAATGCACATACATCGTATGATTCGTAAAACACGTGCCTATTCGCAGCCTATGCACAGCATCCATTGAAAACACGCATTGCTTCGTTTATTATAGAGAAGATCGAGACGAAAGAGACCAAAGTTTTTCTTCGCTCACTCTCACATCGATTGAGATTATAGAAGGTTGTTGATTTCATGTTTATCCGTTTCTTGGATAATACATTTCTTTTTTTTTTTTCTTTTTTTTTTTTTTTCTTCCTCTCTTCGCGAACTCGTCGAAAGTGAAAAATCATTGAAAAGAGGTGGGATTTAATGAAAGGCAGAAAAAACTTGATAAAGTTATTATCTTTTAGATGTAAGAGATTTAATTTATCAGAAATATATAATGGATAGATATGATCTATACATCATTTGTACGATACATACATACATACATACGTGCGTGCGTGCGTGCGTGCGTACATATTTATATATATATATATATATATATATATATATATATATATATATATATTTTGTAAATATATAAAATAGAAATATATACACTGTTCGTTGCTGCATGTGCCTTCGTCTCTGTCTCTTTTGTGCCGCCTGTGCCCTTTGTTTTTTGTGCATCGTATACATACATTACATACGTACATAGAGAGATAGATAGATAGATAGATAGATAGATAGATAGATAGATAGAGATATATATATATATATATATAGAGAGAGAGAGAGAGAGAGAGAGGGAGAGAGAACGTGCATCGTGCATACAAAAGTGCATCGTGCAACGTTATTATGCCATTTTTATTTGTCTCTTTTGTTATTCCCGTTGGACAACATTTGGAATGTATTTAATAGTTGGGTTGGTTCCTGTTTTTCCAGATATACGTTTAACGTCAGCCCTTTATAATTGTTGACGACAAAGTAAAAACGTGTGCAAATACATAGAGTGTGTGAGAGAAAAATACAAAACAGATATATCTGTATATGTATCTGTGTATGTATATATTTATATATATATATATATATATATAAATATATATATATATATATCTACATATATACATATAAACTGTTCGATAAAACTGCTGACGAAAAGAGTGTGTTTTGTTATGTGGTTTAGTAGTTTTGTGTTTCTTCTTTCTGTTTATTCGTTTGGTTTTGAAGGAGTTTGATGATTCGATTGCGCTTCTACTGAGAGGATCTACTTTTCCAATGGGATATTCTTTACAATTAGGTGAGTAAAAATAAAAAAAAAAAAAAAAAAAAAAAAAAAAAAAAAAACAGCGAGCAAGTGTCTCTCCCTTTCAGCTAACATCCTACCACCACCAACATCCATCATGGTGAAAGATAGGGAGAGCCCTAGGTATCTATTCTCATAATTCGATGCGCTTAGAATAGATGCTTGTAGTTTTGTTGTCGTTTTAGCATCTCTCTCATTTTAGCCAACAGTTTTACGAGCAGTTTTTTGATCCTGCTTACAAACAAACGAAAAAAGTGAAAAAAAAAAAAGAAAAAATAGAAAATTTATATCATTGCACTACTACATTTATTCCGTTCATCGTCATTCATCATCATCATCGTCATCGTCGTCATCGTCATCGTCATCGTCATCGTCATCGTCATTCACCATTAATCATTCACAGCAGCACATTATTATACGCTTTCTCTGGATTTCCTATCTTTACACGTGCATGTAGATCATCATTCCTTCAATCTCGTTAAACACTATATCGACCATTTCTAATCATGAAAAATGACATTTCCCACCCCCCCATCTCCACCCCCCAGCCCCCAACCCAAGCCATTGAAACGAAACGTTATCGAAACATCGAAGCTAATCATTATTATTGCATCCCCGTTTTCTTCTGCTTCGTTTTGAAACATCTCGTTCGCTATCTTGTCAAAATAATATCGTACTTATAACCGATGAGAATAATACCGAATTATTACGTGAATTCGATGGATGGGATTATTACTATTATTATTATTATTATTATTATTATTATTTTTATTATTATTATTATTATTATTATTAGTCCACTGTTACCAAATTGAACGGGGAATAATATAAAGATAAATTTTAAGAGAGAAAGAGAAGAAGAGAGAGGGAGAGGGAGAGGTAGAGAGAGAGAGGGGAGGTAGGGGAGGTAAGGGGAAAGAGCACGTAATTGATTCGATCGAAATTATTTTCAGGAATCCACGACGTCCGGGAAGTTGACCAAAGTATCGACTCCTGAAAGTGAGAACGTTACGGAAAATCTTTTGTTATCGAACTCGATTGATTTGTCGACGATCGCGCAAGAACGAATGGAGGAAAACGAAGAAGCTGGAGGGGGAGGAGTAGGAGGAGGAGGTGGTGGCGGGCAAGGTAACGAAATTGGGATTAAAGGTCGAGGAGCTGGTAGGAAACAGCATCATTGGAAATCGCAAAGCGTGGGGGAGTCGACGACGGTGACGGTGACGGTGATGACAGCAGCAGGTTCGGACGGTGGTCATCATAATCAATGTAATTCACAGAATTCCTCGAGCAATGGTTGTACATATCCTGTCGTTGGTGGAAATAATGCATCGGCCGAGGAGGAAATACAGCACGAGCAAACAACGTTCTCGGCGAATCGAGAGCTCTGGCAAAGAAGAGCTACCTCGCAGACCCAATTAAATCCTCCGATACCACCGGGGGTGGTTGGCGTTGGCGGTGGTGGTGGTGGTGGTGGTGGTGGTGGCGGTGGTGGCGGTGGTGGCGGCGGTGGTGGTGGAGGTGGCAACGCGACCACGGCAACTTCCAACAAATCCTATCGTACCTCCCAGGAATTTCGAGAGATGAGACAAAAACAGACGCCCGATCTCGTCATGGATTTGCCATTGTCGGCACAGGACGCCGGTAAAAAGTCTGCCTCGTCGAGTAGTCTAAGTAGTTCCGACGACGAGACCACCGGTGTCGTTTTACCGAACAGAACGACCGAGGCTGCAACCTCCCCTACGGGCGGCCCCGAATCCCCGGACATGAGTACCGCTGCCGAACGTTTTGCCAAACAGAATCAGTGCACGTTGAAAAAGAATACGAAGACGAATCCGGAAGGTTCGAAATTGAAACGCCTCGAAACGGCGGATCATTTGGAGTCGACCGACATTGAGGGAACGGAAGAGATCGTTAGATCCGCGAGTACCAATCAGATATCAGATTCTATGGCGCTTCGTTCGCCGTTGCCACCTAGATCTACCCCAAAAATCGTCGCCAAGTTCGCGGATATGCATTTGACCGGTGGTAGCCAAGTATCCTCGTTCAAGCCTCAGGTCAAAGTTAAACCAACGATTCTCCGTAAGCCAGTCCTACCTTTCCCGCATCCTCACATGAGCCCAGAACTCGCGAGGAAGATCGAAAAGCAGGCTCAGAGTGCCGAACAAGCTAATTGAAGATATACGCAAGTAATAATAATAATAATAATAATAATAATACAACAACAATAATAATAATAATAATAATAATAATAATAATATATATATAATAAAAAAAAATAATATCGATTAACTTGTTCGATTTAGATATAAATCCGATCTCTACGATCATCATCGTCATCATTGTCATCGTCGTCATCATCGTCATCATTAATCATCATTATCTTCTCCCACATCGACCAGTCACTCCGCCCATCACACTTCGCAAGGACTCGTGTATTACTACTACCACTACTACTACTACTACTACTATTACTACTCTGTAAGTTTCTCGAGAGAAAAGAAAACGAAAAAGAAAAGAAAAAAAAAAGAAAAAAAAACACAAAAAGAAGAAGAAGAAGAAGAAGAAAAGGGAAGAAAACGAGAACGACGAAGAAAATGAAGAGAAGAAAAAACCGTCTGTGGCCGATAGCACGGTCCGTTTTATCTCGAGGCATACGAGATCATCTCTATAATACATTGATTCTCTTACATTGTTTTATCATTTATATTTGAATGATCTTTTGAAGGAAAAAAAAAGAAGATGAAGAAACAGAAAAAAGGGGGGGGAGGATTCTCAACATCGTGAAAGCTTTTTGCTTAGGTAGAACGGGCCGCTACCGTCCTATGGGCGGGTGAGTTTATTTTTTCTACCGAATCTTTTCCATTTTCGCATATAATTTTTTTACCAAATGAACGAGAAATAAAATAAAATAAAATAAAATACAAATACAAATGCGATACGATACAATACAATACAATAAAAAAAATAAAATAAAATAAAAAATAAAATAAAGTAAAATGAACCAGCGAAGGGAGACGTTTCTAGTCATCAAAGTCGAGAGAGAGAGAGAGAGAGAGAGAGAGGGAGAGAGGGAGAGAGGGAGAGAGAGAGAGAGAAGTCGCGAATGAAAAAAGAAAAGGAGATAAATAGGACGATGCATCGAATATATATAATTTCATGTAGAAGACGAGGAAGAAGATGAAAAAAAAAAAAAAACGATTACTTAGTCGAGGTGAGAATAATCTATGATTAAACGATGTATGTAATTTATTTTTTAATCGCGAAATATCAGCATATCCAAGAAGAACCTCCTCTTAACGATTTAATGATCATATTTGTGATTATTATAAACACGTTCGATGTTCCTTTAACGCGCAAACGAATATATGATTTTTATCCGATGAAGCTACATTTAACGTTGCGAGCTTCTTGTTCACAGTATATACATAATTAATAGAAAGAGAGAGTGAGAGAAAGAGAGAGAGAGAGAGACAGACAGAGAGAGAGAGAAAGGAAAAGTGAGTGAGATAAATGATACTGGAGTGATATCGATACGGTGATTTTACACGTGCCAGTATCTAATAGTTATAAACATATATCATATATGTACAAGTATACGTGTATGTATGAGTGTGTAGTTACGTACGCGTATACATGTGTACAGGTGTGCATATATATATATATATATATATATATATATATATATCGCAGGGTGTATGAAATGTAACGCCCTGATTTCTTTTGTTTCTCATAACAAAATTTGGATGTTTCATTGTATACACCCTGTATATATATATATATATATATATATATATATATATATATATATATACACACACATATACACACATACAACATATATATTTACATATATATTGCGTACGCCTTAATTGTAGGTACTAATGCCGCAGCAATGTTCGATATATTCAAGAAGAAAGGAAGGAAAGAAAGAAAGAGAAAAAAAAATCAATAAGTATAATAATAATAATAAGTGTACAATAATAACGTATTTAACAATGTGTGTGTGTGAGAGAGAGAGAGAGAGAGAGAGAGAGAGAGAGAGAGAGAGAGAGAGAGAGAGAGAGAGACAAACGCGTATCGCAGCATTTGAAGTATTTATAATTGAATTTTCAACATTGATGAGAGAGCGAGAGAGAGAGAGAGAGAGAGAGAGAGAGAGAGAGAGAGAGAGAGAGAGAGAGAGAGAGAGAGAGAATTATAAACGAAAATATAAGAAAGGACACGCGCATACATACACACGTACATACATACATACATACATAAGGGAATAATAATGTGTTGTTAACGCCTTTTCATCTTAATCACGTCGCATTTTTCAGCTATTCGTACACACATATTATTAGGAAAAATGTATTCGCGAATAAAATAGCATCTCTAACACACGTACATACGTTGTTCACGCGTAAACACATTCATACACTTAACTAAATCGATATCGGTGTAAACGACATTTTTACATATATACATATTTATATATTATATATGTATATATATATATATACACACAGTGTCTCACAGTGAAACAATCTGATGCGAAAACTAAATAGAGCGTTTCATTGCAGGCAACCTGTGTATATGTAGGTGTGTGTATATGTATGTATATATATATATATATATATATATATATATATATATATATATATCGGTTAAACATTTTTCATCGCATAATCATCTTGATATTCTATTGAAGAATAACAACTACACACAACGGTGGATTCCATTAACATCCTAATCTCATCACCGACATAAATTATAAAAGGTAATGATCGAATAACTTGTATAACTCGTTTTATTTTATTATCTCATTATTATTGTTATCATTAATAATAATAATTAGTATTATTATTATTATTATTATTATTACTATTACTATTACTATTACTATTATTATTATTATTATTATTATTATTATTATTATTATTATAATGATCTAACGATCTGTATGATATTGAGATAACGAAGGAAAAATTGCAATTAATATTATTATACCCACCGCAATAAGATAATGCCAAAGTTTGTGAATACACAATCTTTTCTCCCTTATCCCGTTTGTGAATTATTCAAAGTTGTGTACAATAATTGTTCCGATTTTTAAGTGTCGTCGTTGACCATACTTTTAATCTCTTTTTACCAATGGAGACTGAAGAAGTATAAATAATTAATACTTTTAATATCCCCCCCCCCCCCCGACCCCGGACCCCCGTTCTCTGTGTTCCTCTTTGTGATCTCTTTCTCTTTCTCTCGATTAATTGTAACTGAATATGTAATTTTTAACAAAACGAAACGAAAGAAAAGAAAAGAAAAAAAGTGACATCTTTATATCGGTGATTTTAAGAAAGTATAAATGCCTAATATCTCAATGATTCTCTGTTATATAAGGCTAATGATATCACAATAACATGAATAAAGGAACTTATAGGCTCTGTAACATTCGATCGAGTAAAGCATCCATTAAAAAGCTCGTTCATTCCTTAGAATCCTTATTTCGATAGAAGAAAGTAAACGAACGTATTTTGCCATTCGTATTAATTATTCGATAAGTTTCAGAGAAAAGAAAAAAATGGATAATACGTAACGCGTTGCTGTCCGCCGAAGGATAAGAAGAATTTAAAATTCGCGGGCGCGTTCGCGGCCGGTAACGCGATTGGACGAGTGACGGCGCGCTCTCTCTCCGTCGATAAGTCAGCTGACATATCAGCTGATAGGCATGCCGCTTTCTGTCAAGAATGACAGAAGTGTGCTCATGCGCATGTTATATTAACCGTCGATTTTTTAATTCTCTTACGGTTTATCGAACATTGCGCTTTTATTCGCTTATTATTCTAGTCCGGTATCTATAATAGAAATATATTACGTTTATATGAGAAAAGGAAAAAGAAAAGAAAAGAAAGTGATCGGCCAATTGATATATCGAAATTAAGAAGAAAATTTGTAGTTAATAACTATTGCCAATGTCAAAAGAAAGAAATGATAATGGCACGATGTGTTTGTACACGAATCAATTGATTTAATATAGATATGATTACATTGGCATACAACGCGAAGAAAAATTGTCAACGGTCAAATAGTGTCGGCGCGATGTGTTTCTTTATTGTCCGGCTTAACTTTGCCAGAAAATCATTTTGTTCACGTATCTAAAAGGATTTATTTTATTCTTAGAAAAATCATTATCCAACGTTGTTTCATCATTATTCAATGCTAATTTTGATACTCGACAATTGTCTAGAATATGGAGGCGGAGGAGGTCATAAAAAATATTTTTGGAATTAGCGATGCCATAATAATGTCCAAAACTAAATCTAAAACGTCCAACGTAAAGTTTTTGAGGTAACCGGCAACATTGGTTATATCGATATAAATATTTCGATCCTTCTACGCTTTACCTAGCAAGCTATTATGTATTTATGAGACGCTTAGAAATAATTCTTTTTTGCAGTACTTCAGAGAGTTTAGATATGGCTAAGGTTTTCGTCAACGAGACGTTATCCAAGTATGCCTGTGCAGAAAAGTCGACGGACGATAGGGAGGGTCGTATAGGGCCTAAAACTGTCAAGTTTGACGTTAACGCTCATACCGGTTTGTTCATCGTTTCGCCCGATAGATCTAGTATTATCGCCCAAGGCAATTTTTGTACGATGAGGGCTAATACGGCTCTTTACAAAGGAAAGTGGATGTACGAGCTTCAGCTTGGTTCTAAAGGTGTGATGCAAGTTGGCTGGGGAACTTTACGATGTAAATACGATATGGAGAGCGGAGTTGGTACGTATAATCGATGTATAGCCTGGCAATTCGATCAAGATCTTTTTCTCGACCGTCGATCAAAGATCCATCCCGAGGAACAATCTTCTCTTATAATTTTTAATAGGAGACACAGTTAACTCTTACGCGTACGACGGCCACCGCGTAAGAAAATGGAACGTGATACCTACCAAATACGGAGAATCGTGGCTTACGGGAGATATCATAGGGTGTACGTTAAACATGGACGAAGGAACGATAGATTTTTATAGAAACGGAAGACACCTTGGCAGAGCGTTCGAAAATATATCTATGGGTCCTGGTATCGCTTACTTTCCGACCGTTAGCCTGACGTTTACCGAGAATGTAACAGCTTTTTTTGGAGACACGCCTTTAAAATATCCCTTAGAGGGTTATCAAGCTATCCAAGCTCCGCCGGAAGCGCAAGCAATACAGGCCACATTTTTATTTCAATGGTTTACCCGTGTCATAGATTACATAATCAGTGTAAAAGAGAGAAACGTTTTGTTGGCCGATGAATCGATGACTTTACATGCGTTTCTCATGTGCGTCGCACAAACCGTCTTAACGCATATAGGCCCTATGCTTACCATCCCGTATATCGTCGAAAGTGTGTTCGTACCTTTTTTACATGAGATTTCTGGAATGCAAAAGTACGGAGCAAAGGACTCGTTGAAATTTCGTGAAAGTAAAGTAAGATTAATGACTTGCTTAGATCTTCTATGGACCTTTCTCGAGGAACGAGAGATGAGGTCTTGTTTAGACAGTACGCTCCTCTATCTATACTCGACGTTCAGGCACGTTTCCTTTTTACTCGAATATTCGAATCAGTATAATAGTTTAATACTATTGATACAATTTTGTCTACACACAACGACTCGGCAACACTTTCTAAAGTACCTGCTTTTCGATCGCGTGAGATTCGCAAATTTTGTACACATTAAACCGATGGACGACATTGGTCTAGCGAATATAGTTAAGCAACCTTATTGGGAGACCGATCCGATCGATCCGTCTATTGCTACGAGGAGGGATGCATACATAGAAGCGTGTGAAAACATTAAGGAATCGGTAGAGGGTACGTAAACTTTCGTCCCTTTGCGATGGAATCCGCGTTACGCGTTGTCACATCTTGATTGATTTTATTGTTACAGAATTAGAAAATATACAACTCTGGTTATTAATAACTCTACTTGACAATACCGATGGTACCGCCAATAGGCCCACGTCGAGGGCCATCTTTCTAAGAAAATTCAAACGTTTCGTTAACGAAAATCTCACGACGACTCGCGTAAGTATAAGGCGTTGTTAAACCGATTCCTTTCTAAGGATTACATTTAATTCCAAATATTCAGTCACAGTATTCCTCCAGACGACGCCGCACCTTCATACTCCTTTGGTCCTTAGTCTCTGTTGCTTCCATCGGCTATTGTCCGCATTCAAATATTTATGGAACGATGAAATCGGGGTCAGTCCCGTTTTCGTACCGTGCAGGTAACTTATTAGATATTATTTAACCGTCCGTAAGAAAATACAGAAAATAAAGAAAGAAAGTACGGTCGATGTATACACGTCAACGTGTCCCCCGTAGATTATTCTACGACGGATCGATCAATTACTCCGGAATCGACAGATTGGGAGGTGTTTTGTCTCACTTGAACAAGACCTTCAAGAAAGAATTGATTCAGATATTGGGTCCGAACCACGAGGTGATACTGTCCATGGAACAATCGCAGGATTCACCGTTCCTCGCCAGACTGTCGGATTTACCAGTCGTCATACCTGCATTCGCTCGCGTGATCAATGTTAATCCGTCAGCGCAAGGAAGTACCATGCTGGTCGAAAGAATGGGATATTTTAGCAGGGAGGACAGGACGCCACTACGTTTGGGTCCATTGGATGCCGCCGTATCTTTGTTAGAATTATTGGACGGCATTATATTGTTCTATCACGCGGCAGCTAGGAAACAGGTCGCCAAATTTGCCAGTCTCAAGGACAACATTACCGAATATGAAGCCGCTCTTTCCGAGGCCAAAAAAAGATTGGATTACATTACCAATTACGACGACGAGACATCCAATTTGATTCAGAAAGAGTTATTACACTCGATAGACGTGTTCACGGACAAATTGTCCGAACAGGCGAGACAAATGGCTTGGGTTCGTGCCGCCGTATTTTCGGAGGAGAAGCTGCGTGAGCTGGCTTGGCTGTTGAAAGTATTGACGTTAACGTTACGAAAAGCTAGCGAGGAAGGGAACATGTTCAGTTTCGTACCTGACTTTTATCTAGAAACGCTATCCGACTTGTGCGTTAGCATACGCAATCATATTCATCCTACCATGCCCATCGAGAAGATACCGGATTATCGGACAATGTTGTTGGACGTTGCCGAATTCCTTTGTTTCCATTATCTCGATCCACGAATCGTTAATACAAATTCGAAAGAGATACTAATGATAACGTTTGGCGGATTCATGTCGAATCCTATCACGCTCGAGGCCCTAGAGAATGTATCACTGCAAAATAGATTGAAGGTGGTCGGAAATCTGTTGAAACCATTCGAAGCTAGATCATGGGCCCAATCTAATTGGATACTTATGAGATTCTGGCAAGGTCATGGATTCGCGTTTCGTTACGAGAGAAGTCCGCACTTGTGTAGGAAAATCGGACCGAAGTTATTGCAACAAGAACCGATGCATCAGCTGCTAAGTGCGTCCTTTCATGACATTTACTTATTAATCTTCACGATCACTTATTTCTTGCAACAGCGGTCAAGTGCGTCCTCTCTCTCTCTCTCTCTCTCTCTCTTTTTTTCTTTTCTTTTTTTCTTTTCTTTTTCTTTCTCTTTTTCGTTCTATTATTCTCACCTATTAGCAATCACGGTCTCCGGAGTTTATTGTGTGTCTCTATCGGTCATTAATATTTCAGAACCTTATCCTTCTCTGATATACCAATTACACGTAAGGGATGGATTATTAGGGAGACCCCAAAATACCGTACAATTCTTAAACTCTTTGTTGAATCAATTGAATTGGGCCTTCTCAGAATTTATCGGTATGATACAAGAAATTCATAATATTTCGTCGAGACCCGAAAGGGTATTCATCGAATCCAGACAGCTCAAGATTTGTGCCACTTGCTTCGATTTGAGCGTTGCACTATTAAGAGTCTTGGAAATGTTTTGCACAGTGGCACCGGACATATTCATCGATCTTCGCCAGTCTTCTAGAGAAAATTTATTGTCTAGATTATTTCAAGTAATAAGTTATATCCAATTATTTTACTTACACTTGTTGGATTAATTGTCTTGCATAAATAATTGACTTATCGTCAACTAACGATGTCCTCTTTATTACCTATAGTTGCTATGTCAAATATTAAACAGGATGAGCTCGCAAACGAGTTGCTTTCAACAAGTCGTGCTATTGGAAATCCCGGACTTAGAATTGATAGATCATTTTCCAATACTAACAGCAGTCATCGGAATATTGTTGGCGTTGCTCAAAGAGGACATGGCAGGATTTACGCGTAAGTACGAGAAGAGAGCGCGATGTAACGTAATATACATATATATATATATATATATATATATATAGACATTTATTTTTATCAATGTTTATATTTCACATTTATTATCCAGCAAGACCATCGGCCGAAGTGCCCAAAGTTACCCGTACGCTCTTGATAGAGCCGAGTTTTCAAATAAGTTCTTTGTACTTCGTATTAGGGGAAAGTAATATAAAAATTCCCAAGGACAAAGAAAAAAGAATAAAGCAATTTTCATTTTTAAATTGTAAGTACGATTCTCGAGAGAGATCTTACGCGATAGTCGTCGAACGATCTTTAATATGAAATAAAATGGCCCTTTTTGTAATTTCAGACGAGGATTATGTGACGGACGAAGAAATCGGCCGAGTCAGAGCGATGATTAATTATTTAGATTACTGTCGTGATATCTTGCCAGATACAAAAGTATTAACGGACGATGAGAACATTTGTACCATTTGTTATGCCTTCCCGATAAGTGCAAAGTTTAAACCTTGCAATCACGAAACCTGTCGCTTTTGTATCGATCGTCACCTTCTCAACACGAGAGAATGCTTTTTTTGCAAGGCGACGATAAGTAAAGTTATCGATCTTTACGGCAACACATTACACGACTTTTCTACGGAATCGACGAGCACCAAAGAATCTTGATCCATTGCTAGATACCTTATCAAAATCATGTATACGCTGTGTCACAAGAAATATATTATTAAAATATTTGAAATTATACAAGTACAATTGATATTAAATTCTAAACAAAATGCTAACATGTGTAACAGGTAAATGTATAAAGTATTATAATAAAATAGCAGTTTATTTATCCGATACATCATCCTTCGTTACAATATTCGCGATAACACGGATGCAGAATATAAACGTTCCCTTGTATAGAAAAGAGTTATTGAAGGAGTAAATGAAAGAGTAAAAGGGTTTATAAAAAAAAAAAAAAAAAGAAAAAGAAGAAAAAAAAAACAAAGATATCTCTCGCAACTACCTACCTATCGGTGTACGGGGGTAGGGAGGGGGGGAAGCATAGTATAAAAATAAAAACGGTCTTTCCCCGACGTCTTAATTTTTTTTTTTTTTTTTTTTTTTTTTTTTTAATAGATTCGATGAGAAATTAATTTTCATTGATCGAATATAGTTAGGAGCACAAACTGTCTCTAAGTCTAAGCATTCCGAAGCCTGTTACCAAGGGTCGTTCGGCCAATGGTTTCTTTAAATCTTTAAGCGCTTGGACGGATACAACGCCACAGGCAAATGCGCCTATGGCAGTGATTATAATTGCGAAGAGAACGAGCAAACGGTCCTTATTCAAATACAATTCGGGATCTTTGATGAGCGTACTTCGGAGAAGGCATATCCCTGGCAATATGAAAATAAACGTGGCCGATAACGCGCCTAATAAATTAATAACAGGAGATATATCCGGTTCCAATATGGCTATAACTAATGACGCTATAAACCAAACGGACGTAACGAAGCTTCTCATTAAAACGTTCTCACTGACGGACGTGCCAAGTAGAGAGAAAATCGCATCTCGACCGCAATATAAAACTATCGGATATGCCGTAAAATTTTTAACGGCTATTGCAACGATCGCCAGAGTGACTGTTATACTTTTATCCGAATATCCTTGAAGTATGTCGCTAGGTACTTTCCCCGTTCCAAATGTCGCATATCCAAAAATGCCAACTATCGTATAAACGGTAAAACAAATGATCATACTGATTAAAGCGGATCTCGTGAATTTTCCAAGCCGTCGTTCTTTCATACAGGCGTACATTGGTATCGCGGTCATGTGGCTCTATTGGAAGAGAGGAAAAGGTAAAACATATTATTCTCTTTATCTTTATAATTCGATATTAAATAATAATAATTAAAATCGATACATCCTCTCGTGTTAAGAACAAAGACGTAACAAACCTGATACCCAAAACATATGATGGGAACTATATACAATGCTTCGTATACATTGTCTGGCCATACTTTCACGACGGTGGCAGTGGTCTTTGTAAAATTTTTGTAACTTATCAAGCAGACCACGTACAGAATGGTTATACAACCGACTGAACTAACATAACTTAACGCATCCAATCGCTTAAAAAAACACAATGGAAATATGAAGAGGAAACTAACAACGACGGTAACAAACTGTCTAGACATATACCTGAAACGCATGGATCGTAGTATAAATTGTAGAATAATTTAATTTAATGGACCATTAAATTATATATATATATATATATATATATATATATATATATATACCTACCAAGTGTGACAGTAATCCGTTCCATAATAAGTAGCTAAAACTCTGTCTAATTGATCGCCTATAATGATCAAAAACGTCAGGCAACATCCAAAACTGTATACAGTCACGCATAGCGAGCAGAAAAAAAAAGAGTTAGGTCCGCACAAAGCTGCCAATGTATTCTGTATAGTCTTAGAGTTCGTTATATCGCTACAATTGGCTAAGATGATAAGAGCGGTCGTAATAAATATTAGAAATCCCAATTGAATGATTATGGATGTGACGATACCATCTGCCTTATCGAAGGCTTGTGGAAAATTTAACAATCCTGCTCCTATAGTGGCATTTACGATCAAAAATATTGTACCCAAGATGCTAGATCCTATAATGGAAGATATAGATGTGTATGTATATATGTGTGTGTGTATATATGTATGTATATATATATATATACTTTTAGAGAACAATCTTTGTCGATGATAGAAGTAACAACCATTACTAACCGGTTCTAGTTTCACTGGTACGTAACTCTGAAGGACTAGGAGCAGTCGACAAAAAGACATCGTTATTAATTAAACGATCGGTTTCACCGGTCAAACAATTCATGTTCGACATGTTTTCGAGAGGACTCAATAATTCGAACTAGCAATTAAATCATATCATTGACGATAGTCTGACAAACAAAAAAGAGGAAGTTTTTATCTATGAGCTCGGCCCGGCGTAAAGGTCGGAGGTCAAAGTACCAGAAAAAAATAATCGGACTCGATATAAAAAGAAATAAGGTGCAATGTAAGCAATATTTATTACACACTTATCGTTAACTCGAAACGATTCAGTCTCTTTACGAACCCTATCGCTCGTTCGCCATTATGTTATTCGCCGAATACGTTTAAAAAGTTACAGCGTTCAAATTCGCGCCGATAACGTAGTTGTAGTTTTGTCGATTGTCGACAACATAGGACAATTGTATCGACTGTCGATAAATTATCTAATACTAACTGCGTTAAGTATATATAATATAATTCAATCGGTAAACGACTTCGTACTTTTATGCATGTACGAGGATATTTCGGCATACGCTTATTGTATTCGATCCCGTGAAATATTCTCGTAGCTCGTAGTAAAAATGACTCGAAGTTAATGAAATTGAAAATTGCTCGGAGTGCAAAGATTCGATAACATAGGATAATTGGTACATATAAATATTCGAAACTTCAAGAAATCGATATTTCGTACCGCCAACACCACCGAGATCAAAACAAACGTGAATTTAAGTTAAAATTATTTCGTGTTTTACGGAGCGTGTTACGAGCAATGTATAATATCAATGTGAACATACTGTCCTTTAAATATTGCTCCATTGTATCACGTATTCATTGTACGTTGTTTAAATAATTATACGAATTATTGAAAAGACGAATTATTGAAACATTTTCTCGTGTTTAGGAGTTATACTTCCATAGCTATAGAATTTTAATGATTAATTTTCTTAGTTTGGGATAATGTAATATCCGTTTAGGTTGTTTTTAGATTCCTATATCATATTTTTAATGTTTCCATATTTTCGTATAATAGATCGATAAATGACGTATTCGCGGGCCTAGGGACGCCATTACGGGTGACGTCACGCGCATGCGCGTAGGTCTGTTAAACTCCCGCTAAATAATATTTAAATTACCAAAAGTATTAATATTTATCTTGAAATTTTATATATCGATCAATAAATTAATATTTAAACAAAAGTACAATCGCTTAAACAATAAAAATACGGAAACTCGCAAGAAACAAACTAATTTCGGTTAAATATTTCAATACATAAAATTTTAATCTGGGAGGAGTTGGCCTTCCATAACATAAACATAAACGGTCGTTCTCTTAACTTTGACAATAACCGAGTCAGTTTAACTTTGTACTTCGACGGGTAAGCATCGAGACTCTCCAAGTCCAGACGTGAGAACTTAAAAGGTAACACTTTCGGTAATTTAATAATTATTTAAACAATCATTAATGTACACGGGTATAAAATAATAATATTTAAACAACGGTACAATCGTTTAAACAATAAAAATACGGAAACTCACAAGAAACTTAAAATAATTTCGGTTAAATATTTCGATACTTAAAATTTTAATTTGGGGGGAGTTGGCATGCATAACATAAACATAAACGGTCCTTTTCTTAACTTTGACAATAACCGAGTCAGTTTCACCTTGCACTCCGACGAGTAAGCATCGAGACTGTCTAAGTCTAGACACGAGAACTTAAAAGGTAACACTTTCGGTAATTTAATAATTATTTAAACAATCATTAATCTACACGGGTATAATATAATAATATTTAAACAACGGTACAATCGTTTAAACAATAAAAATACAAAAACTCACAAGAAAATTAAAATAATTTCGGTTAAATATTTCGATACTTAAAATTTTAATCTGTGGGGAGTGGCCTTGCATAACATAAACATAAACGGTCCTTTTCTTAACTTTGACAATAACCGAGTCAGTTTCACCTTGCACTCCGACGAGTAAGCATCGAGACTGTCTAAGTCTAGACACGAGAACTTAAAAGGTAACACTTTCGGTAATTTAATAATTATTTAAACAATCATTAATCTACACGGGTATAATATAATAATATTTAAACAACGGTACAATCGTTTAAACAATAAAAATACAAAAACTCACAAGAAAATTAAAATAATTTCGGTTAAATATTTCGATACTTAAAATTTTAATCTATGGGGAGTGGCCTTGCATAACATAAACATAAACGGTCCTTTTCTTAACTTTGACAATAACCGAGTCAGTTTAACTTTGTACTTCGACGAGTTAACATCGAGACTGTCTAAGTCTAGGCGCGAGAACTTAAAAGGTAACACTTTCGGTAATATAATAATTATTTAAACAATCATTAATGTACACGGGTATAATATAATAATATTTAAACAACGGTACAATCGTTTAAACAATAAAAATACGAAAACTCACAAGAAAATTAAAATAATTTCGGTTAAATATTTGGATACTTAAAATTTTAATCTGTGGGGAGTGGCCTTGCATAACATAAACATAAACGGTCCTTTTCTTAACTTTGACAATAACCGAGTCAGTTTAACTTTGCACTTCGACGAGTAAGCATCGAGACTCTCCAAGTCCAGACGTGAGAACTTAAAAGGTAACACTTTCGGTAATTTAATAATTATTTAAACAATCATTAATGTACACGAGTATAATATAATAATATTTAAACAACAGTACAATCGTTTAAACAATAAAAATACAAAAATCACAAGAAAATAAAAATAATTCCGGTTAAATATTTCGATACTTAAAATTTTAATCTGTGGGGAGTGGCCTTGCATAACATAAACATAAACGGTCCTTTTCTTAACTTTGACAATAACCGAGTCAGTTTAACTTTGCACCTCGACGAGTAAGCATCGAGACTCTCCAAGTCCAGACGCGAGAACTTAAGAATTAACACTTTCGGTAATTTAATAATTATTTAAACAATCATTAATCTACACGGGTATAATATAATAATATTTAAACAACGGTACAATCGTTTAAACATTAAAAATACGGGAACGTGTAAGAAACTTAAAATAAATTCGGTTAAATATATTAATACTTTAAATTTTTATCTGGGGGTAGTGGCCTTGCGTGATATAAACATAAACGGTTTTTCACTAACTTTGACAATAACTGAGTCAGTTTAACTTTGCACTTCGACGAGTAAGCATCGAGACTCTCCAAGTCCAGACGTGAGAACTTAAAAAGTAACACTTTCGGTAATTTAATAATTATTTAAACAATCATTAATGTACACGAGTACAATTAACTAATAATTAAATAATAGTACAATCATTTAAACATTAAAACGACTAAAACTCGCGAGAAACGTAAAATAAATTCGATTTAATATTAATTTATTGATACATTAATGATTGTTTAAATATTTTTATATTTCTCGAAAGTATTTAATATTTTAATTTTTTCTCGCGTTTTTGAGTTCTATTTTTATAACTAACGAATTTTAATGATTAATCTTGTCAGTTTGGGGTAACATAGTATCCGTTTAGGTTGTTCTTAGATTCAGATATTATATTTTTAATTTTCCCATATTTTTGTTTTATAGATCGAAAATTGACGTGTTCGCGGGCCTAGGGAGGCCATTACAGGTGACGTAACGCGCATGCGCGTGGGTCTGTTAAGCTGCCGCCATTGGTTATTCCGCCATTTGTAATTGTGCCGCCGTACCGTTCACAGGAGACCTTCGTCGTCCGTTAATTACAGGTAATTAATATATTATTTTTTAACGTACATCTTTATTTTATATATCAGTCGATTTCCAAACATGCGATTTTCACGCATGTATGTTGACAAGTCGTATCATCGTCTCGTTTAAAAGATATACGCGAAAATAAAATCTGCCTTTTGAAACCTATGACGTCACATTTCTTTCTCCGATTTTCAGCTTTATTTTCGCGATATCGATACTTTTCTCGTCTTTCAACGATGCTCTAATTAATAATTCTTCGTTAATTAACCATGCCCGATTGTATTTCGGCGTATATACGAGTTTCATATATATACGTGTAGATATTTTTTTTACGAGTAAATCAACAAATACTCCTGCACACACGTATATATATTCGCATACAATTAATTTTCTATTCCACTAATATCAATCTGTATTTTTTCAGCTTTTCGAGTAGTTTACGAACCATAAGAAGAAAACTACATGGTACGGCAGAAATAATATTTGAAACGCAATCGTCCGGTACGCACACGTAAGTCTATATATTTTTAAATAAATACGACGATACTTTTAATCGAGAGAGAAAAAGAAAGAGAAAGAGAGAGATTAAGATATAAATAATAAATAATAGCTTGATAATTCGATTGATAGCTTGATTCCGAAAATTTAGGAAACATGTTTATATAGGCAAAAGCAGATATAAACAATTAAAGCGGTGTTGCCGTTCGTCCTCCGCACGAGTAGCTTTCCAGACGTGTTTGAACCTGTTCTCGCTTCGTTAATTCCCGTTCGTTTACCTTATTAATATTATATAGAATATTTTATAAACTTCATTTACGAATCATTTAAGGATTATTCATCTTATTTTATATCATATTAGACTTCGGTATACGTAGCATTCGTTGCGTTGAATAAAAAGGTCGTATTTACACGTTATATACATATACATATTTATTCATAAATTTAATCAATTTTATTCTATATTAATAATACTCTTGGGTTTTTATAAATTTATAAATGGATCTCTATACGCAGCTACCTCCATGTGGTGAGATCCGGAAGTCGGTATTGCGTACGTTTATGTTTTTTTACATAATACAACGTACGCACTACCGGGCCAAAGGCTGACGTTCGGTGCATTAGAAAATATTTTTGATAAAATTTTAATTCGTTAATAATTTTTGCAATATATTTTACATTGAATTTAAAGAATATTAAGAAGCACCGAGAATAATAAAAATTTAATTAAGGTATAACAAGAGTTAAATTAAAATAGAATAAAATTTCAAGATACGTTTAATCGCTTAATTAAATATTATAAATATTATAATTTTAATATTACAGCTCCTTGTCTAGTTTTACTTCGATGCTATATCTATTCTGATTTATAGGTATCCATGCAATTACTATATTTCTGTGAGCATATCCCTATCGCGATCATATCCATTTTTAAACGATAGATACAACGCGATTTTTTGATCGTTTGCTTTTACATATTGATTTATCACAATATAGCTTACAAATTTTGCAGTTACATCTTTTGAATGGTATCTTTTTATTATTATAGCATGCAAAAGATGTAATACAAGTTCACAATTTTAGATCATGTAGTTTGAATAATATGATATATGATATTTAAGATTTTCTACTCGATACACATAATATTTAATAAGACAGAAATTGTAAAAGCAAAAGCCACAGCTTGTTTTAACAATTTTTTCTTTGACAGGTCTTCAGTTGTTGATCGCGCGCAATGCGATCTTAGAGTCAGTGCTTGTGCGAAATGTAGTTTGATTGTTTTGCAACCGAACGAGTTGCTTTAAAAATCATATAAAATAAAATAAAATCGCGAATTAGAGTCAGTGTTGTTCGCCGATTAAAATTTCTCGGTCGCGTTGGTAAAACAAAAAACAAGAATTTATGTCATATTCTTGTTAAAACCATTTGTTCGCCCCGCGTTATTAGAATCATTAACACACTTTCGGCCAATACGGTGGAAGAGGATTGCGTTCGCTATAAATATTGTAATGGTCGAAAGTGTGTATTTAAAACATTCATCCTCTGCATCTTTAACGACGAATGTAAGGCTTCGTCTGGATACTATTACACGTAAGTACATCTTTTTCTTCCAATCGTTACTTCTCATTAATCGTTGAAATCAAAATATCTTTTGATCATTTTCATTCATTAAAGACATCCTTTCCATATGGAATATATAATTAATTTTTTTTCTGTACGACTTTAATTACAGAACAATCAACGGTATCGTCGATTCAACGATTCAACGATAATTTCAACCAACTTCACGACGTCGTTCGACCTACGTCGAGGGGGACGAGTGTTTTGGAGCCATCGCAGAACTTCTCAAGTAATAAGTGAACAATTTTTAAGTTCCTCCGGTGCCCATCATGCCGAGGATGAAAGGTCCATATCGGCACGGGTTACTGGTTGTATTCGTAGATGTCTTTCGTTCGAAACGAGCAAAAGTGTCCGTGATTAAGATCTTTTGATTTTATTCACGAGTGGTTCCCTATATGTGTAGTTTTATTGCCAATTTTTTATTTATATATTTGTATATATATATGTATATATATGTCAGGCTAGGGTCTTCTTGCTTCAAAATCGTTTAATTAATAGTGCTGTTAATTAGCACTTTTTTCCTCGTCTTTGCTCGCGATATTAGTAATGAAATCGGGCATTAATTTACCCGATTTCGTTTAAATAAAGCATTATAACGTGGTTTACGTTAAATGCGTTGCTTCGTACTTAGTCTATTTAATCGCGATTTGCTTCGATATTTGGATATATCGATATACAAAGAAATGAGCAAGAAGACAAACCCCTTCCGCGACGGATAGATTCTGTCAATTAAATGGTGGATCATAATCCCCGTTCTTTCATTAGAACAGCCATTTAATGAAAGGAATCGTCCGAGGTTGTTTTTTTATATAAATTAAATATTTCAATAAATTAGAGTTTTCAATAAAGTAAATTTTTCAATAAAGTAAATTTTTCAATAAATTAAATATTTCAATAAATAATTTTCTCGTAGAGTCACAGTCCGCTTAGGCCTAGTTTATAAGTTAATCATTTTTTTAGATCAGGATTTTCAGCTCTAATTATACTAATACCCGTTTCTCCCCCCCGTGCTTTCTGCGTTCTCATCCATGCGTTAGCCCAGGTGTTACTCGTATGGATGAGAAACGGTTAGCGTGGGTTAGTTATATAATAGTTGTAGATTTCCTTTTGGCGACTGTCATTGCGCTGGTGATTGCAACGATGTACCTTGCACCTGTATGTGCGTCTTAGGTGGTGCATTGTACATCGTTTCGCGATAACTTTTTAATTAATAATAAATAAATATAATTATCTTATTATATTAAATATCGTTTTGCATAGAGTTACCACATTGTTCTGTGGAAAATTATAAATACTCGTATGTGTTACTAGTATCCATGTGTATACTAGTATGTACTAGTATTTTTGCTTTAGTCATATATGCAATAATCATTAGCCTTGGCAGTCGATTACAGCAATTGGTACGTACCCATAATATATTAGAACAATACGCGGTTGAACTGGGGTGTCGGAGGTGCCCCGGGGCATGCTCTCTAGTGTAGGCTTTTGCACCCCGGTGGTATGTGAGAGAACCGTGGAGTGTGTGTGTTGGTGTGAATGCTTTGCACTTTTTAAATATAGGTGATAGGCAGGCAGGTAGCATACCTTTTTCTGAGTGAATGTGAACATTTATATTATATAAGTAGGTAGAGACCGAAAGACGTTGGATCCGATTCTCACTCAGGAGTGAGATGTCCCGTCTACGGGGATTCGCGAAGTTTCAGCAAATTTTACGATCTTTCAGTTCGTCTGAATGATCTTTTATTCTTTTTCTTTTTTTTTTTTTAAAGATTTTTTGCTGACACTTCGCATCACACGATTTGTATCAGTATAAAACAGTTCGAAAAACTTTGCACCCAATGAGAACATTAGATTGCACCCCATATCTTTTGAACTTAGCAAAGGATTTCGAACTTGTTCTATACTTAGTTATAAATTAACGCTTGCACTTTGCGATTCTTTAAATATTTTCGAATCTATATATATAATATAATATTTTTATATATATATATATTTTCTTTTTCTTAACTCTTTACCGGAACTTTGTTCATCCTTTAAATGCAAGCAGTTAATCTTAGTTTGTAATAGGTACATCGATTAGAATGAATATAATGTCTGCTGGAGCATTCGATTAAATGTGCCTGTGTAAATGTGCACGGTTGGTGGATTCTTTGAGTCCATTGATTGTCCGCAGGCTAGGATAGCTTAACGGTATATAAGTCAAATATTAATGAATCTTTCATGTTTTTTTTTCTTTTTTTTTTTTAATGAGTCAATAAGGAAATCAATGAATAAATAAATAAATAAATAAAGATCATTAGAAAATCGAGACGCACCCAGGTAGAGCAGGAACGCAGTTAAGGATACGCGTTGGGATTCGTCAGTGCCGTTTGGGGTGATGCATTCGCGAATTTTGCCATGCCTCAGTGGTTTGACTATTTAGAAGGAATCGATACTTTACGTCGCAAGCACTTACCGCTCGTTAGGTTAAATTAAATAAAGAACAAAAAAAAACAACCAGCGAACCAGTATTGTTTACTTCCCAACTCCTTTTAGCTTGCGTCTATTGCGTCTCGTTAAAAATGCGTGCGTTAACACGAGCGGTTTGAGTCTTGTTGCGTAATGTGAGATCAGGTCGGGTTAGGTCGGTTTTAGGTTAGGGACGATTTCATTTCTTATAGCACAAACCACTGCGGCATGTCGATTTTTGTGGGTGCGTTGCTTCGAACGGTAGGGCGTTTTTTGACGCGTAAACTTTTCGTGCGTCGCACGTAGAGAATGCTCCAATGCAGTGGTTAGGGCACGAAGCAAGAAGAGGCTATTTGCCGAAGAGGCCCCCACAAATTGTGGCTCAAGAGGGCAACTATCGACCACGAGTCATTTTTCGAAGGTGGTCGGCATGTCGAACCCTTCGTTAATGGCTCGTGGTCTTATCAAAATCCCATTTACCCTTTTACCACGTTGACACTTATGCTCGTAGTAGTTTGTTCCTGGATCGGAGATGATGGACCATTCCATCTCCTTGCTACGGTGTTCCGCACTCGCGTACGGTCTTTTTGCTAATTAGAGTCAAGCTTTTTCAATGTCATTATTAATTAATAGTCTTTGCAATTTTTTTTTTTTTTTCTTAATGTAAAGTCGAGTCATTGAGTTTTTCCTTTAAAAGTAGAGTCAATTTTTCATTTTAAAGTATAATCTTGTTGTCCCCCTTGCATTTGTTTTTTTTTTTCTTTTATTTAAAGTCGAGTCGCCCACCCATTAAATTAAAGTCGAGTCGCCCTCCCTTTTAAATTTTATATTAAAGTCGAGTCCTTGCATTTTAAAGTTTTAAAGTAAGTAAAGTAGAGTCATTTCTTAGATTTTTAGTTTAAAACTAGAGTCACGCTCGTTAATTATTGTGTGGACGTCCGTGGCCTGCAGCAGCATTGGCACTCAGGAGTGCATATGGATTACCCAAGCATGTTGATTTTTAATTCAGAATAATCAGATATTTTTTTTCCCCCCTTTTATTTTCATAACTGCATAATGTGTATGTATATATACGAGATATGTACATACTTCATACCTACATGTCAACATAGTACTACCGCGGGTCGCTCAATGGCCCATATGCGGTAAATAATGTGAAGGCAGGATTGTAAAATCATTTTTACAATTTCCTAATTTCACATTATCATCGTCGTCGTCATCATCATCATCATCGTCATCATCATCATCATCATCATCATCCTTTTGTAATCAGACTTTCATTATTCTGATTATTCCGTTTATTCTGATTATTTTGTTTATTCTAATTATTCTGATTATTCTGATTAAAAATCGACAAGACTTGATGATTGACAATGAGTAAGGATAATATGCCTGCATTCAGGAATGCAGATGAATATATTATAGTAAGGATACACATTTCTCATTCAGAATGATCAAAAGTAAATAAATGAACGAAAGCACTGATGAAGATACTTAATGAACAAATATTTAAATATTTCGCAATATACCTTTCAAGAAACTAAAGTTATCTAATAATGAATAGGAAAACTATTCTTTTGTTCCATGTATAATAATTTAATTATATTTAAACGGTGCAAATAAATCAAAAGACATTTAGAATCATTCTGATGAGAAATGTGTAGGTCTTGCTAGATGAATAAAACGAAACGAATGGCAGCCAGCACTCAGGAGTGCATATTACAATATGTCAAGGGTATCCATTTTTATTCCAAAATGTATCAACAAATAAATATGAAATGAGAGAATTATTAAGTATATACGAGAGAGAAAGAGGGAGAGAGGAAGAGAAAGAGGAAGTATTTTTATTTTATATATATATATGAAAGTTTCATAAGAAATATTTAGAAGATATAAATAATATTAACAAATGTGAGAGAAATGAGATTATTTTTGGAATAAAAAATGGATAAGTCTTGGTATATAAACGAACCGATAGAAATGGCTTGCCTGCACTCAGGAGTGCATATGATAGGTTCGCAGTAAGTACATACCTGCATTCAGGAATGCAGATGAACATATTACAGTAAGGATATACATTTCTCGTTCAGAAAAATACAAAAATACATAAGAGAAAATGCACTCGTATATATTCAATGAAATACAATAAATGATAGTATATAATTAATAAATTTTTAAATTTTCTACTCTCATAATGTTTCTTTTAAAGAAACGAAATTAATATAATAAATAAATCAAGAATATTTCATACTCTTCCTAATGCAATACGTATATTTATATTTAAGTAGAGTGCAAATGAACGAAAAGAATTTGTATTTTTCTGATTAGAAATGTATAAATCTTACCGTGCGAGCGATATGAGATATTGAAAACGAACAGCCTTGCACTCAGGAGTGCATAATATATGTCAAGGGTATACATTTTTATTCCACATTATTTAAACGTGATTATCAAATGAAAGACTTTGTAGATACATAAAAATGTATATTTTGATAATATAATATATTAAATAAATATAATTATTTTGTGGAATAAAAATGCATAAGTCCTTGGTATATAAATAAAACGAACGAAAAGGCTGTCCCACTCAGGAGTGGGGAAATAGTTTAAAATAGGGACAGGCCTGCATTCAGGAATGCACCTGGGATACTCAAGCGTATAGATTTTTATTTCAGAATAATATTAAATTTTTTCTATGATTATTACTATGTAATAATTTTATAAAATCGAAAACCACGAGTTGTAAAACAACTCCATATATCGTAACCATCGTCATCTTATTATACAGATTCTAATTATTCTGATTAAAAATCTATAAGACTTGATGTAATTATAGGGAAGTCAGGATCCGCGTTAAAACAAGCAGTGGCAATGAAATAAATTCGTAAGCATATATATGCAAGAATATATTAAAACTTTTTTGTCTCTAATACGCGTAATATTTTTCTATTTCATATACATATACAAAATACATGGTTCTAAAATTGTGAAATTGTATTAATATATTTTTTATAATTTAATAGATAAAAAAGTGTCTTACATGTAAACGATGTAATGTGTACATGAGACACTTGATGTAACTGCATATTTCGCGTTAGTATAAACGTAATGATATAAGATATATGTATTTTATCGATTAAATATAGATTTGATCTCGTTATGGATATGTTTACGGCAGTATACAAAATTGCGTATGCATTTTGTAATACGAAACAAGGTGCAGTATATGTTTGCTATTTTTCTTGTTTCTTTTTCTTTTTTTTTTTTTTTTTTTTAACGCGGCTCAATTCTTAAATATTATGGAATATTTACAATTCTTTTTCTTTTTTTCACAACGTATCTTGAATAATTTCTAACATGTATCTGTAATTAAATTAATTAATTGACAATTGATTATACAATTAGATCCACGCATAATTTCATATTTTTATTTAAATGTAAAACACGTTTTCTAATGCATCGAGAATTCTACATATTCAGTGCTAATTTTTTTTCCATTTTAATTTTTTTTTTCCATTTTAGTTTTTTTTTCCATTTTAGTTTTCTTTTCCATTTTAATTTTTTCCCCCCTTTTATTTCAGCATTACAATCTATGGCTAAATATATGTATATAAAATTTTTAATTTATTAAATTATCAAAATTATGAAAATGTTTAGCCACGGATTGTAGATATTTTTTTGTCTTCACACACATGCGTTTTTATATAGTTTTCTGTTACAGAAAGGCATCCTTTTAACGTTCCTGGGTTAAATATTGGAAAATATCCCTTCACGTAGCAGTGGGTATTAACAAAAGTGTTGGAAGTAATATTTCAAGATTCGTCATACTATCATAGTATAGCACGTTAAAGTATATTGTTAAATATTATGAGTACCTTATGTAAAATAGATTTGTGTTTCAGGTTTTTCAAATGCTAATTATCATGGACTTGAATGAAAAATTGGAATTATAGAAAATAAAAAAAAAAACAATTGAGGATGAATCGTTTGCAATTATTTATTTTTATTCGTTTGAAATATTTAAAAAAATGTTAATCGATCTAAACAGAGTTGATTTCTGTCTTAGGAAATATCATCAAAATCGGCAAGATCTGATTCAAGACTTCGTTGGTTGTTCTTTTCGTTCGTGAGAGTGTGTATGTGTATGTGTATGTGCATGTGTATGTGTATGTGTGTGTGTATGTTATAAAATAACTCATATTTTAATATATTTTTTATTTCCAGAAAGTAATAAAATTATATAAATTTCTTATGTCCATAGGTTGTTCGTTCATTATATAAAATTTGCTAATTTTTTCGATCGCTTCTTGTTTAATTATAAAATGTTTCTGATGCTTTATATTCACAGGTAATTGTCGACAGCAAAATGCTAATTTTTTAATATGCAATTTATACATTATTTCAATTGCTTCTTATTTAATTATGAAACGTTTTTGACGTTTTATGTTTACAGGTGACTACAGGATTATTATATATAATTCACACATTATTTCGATTGCTTATTTATTAATTATGAAATAGTTTAGATGTTTTATGTTCACAGGTGATTGCTGATTTATTATAAGAAATTTACACATTATTTCGATTGCTTCTTGTTTAATAATCAAGAAATGGTTTAGATGTTTTATGTTCACAGGTGACTGCTGATTTGGAATATGAAATTCGCATATTATTTCCATTGCTTCTTGATTAATTATGAAATAGTTTAGATGTTTTATGTTCACAGGTGATTGTTGATTTATTGTAAGAAATTCGCATATTATTTCGGTTCCTTCTTATTTAATTATGAAATGGTTTAGATGTTTTATGTTCACAGGTAGCCATACTATTTACATCATATGAAGATATAATTCATCATACGAAGTATATAATTATATGTTAATAATTAGATGATAAGATAATATATATACTGCGACAAAACATTATATTATTTCTGTTGTGTGATAGATAATAAGATGATATCTATATAATATTAGATATTCTTATTATGAAATAATATTGAATGAAATGCATAATTTTATATATAAGGTGTATTATAGGCGTATTATATATATATTATAAGCGTGTTACATATAAGGTGTATTATAAGCGTGTTATATATAAGATGTATTATAGGAGTATTATATATATAAGGTGTAATATAGGCGTATTATATATATATATATATATATATTATAGACGTATTATACATATATATTATAGGCGTGTTATATATAAGGTATATTATATTAGGTGTATTATATTTTTAATTTCAATATAATGTACATTATGCGCGGTGTGACCACGTTAGTTTAAAGGGAATAGAATTCCATATGAAGGGCTCTATTCTTTACCGGGTATGTAGGTCGATATCAAACGGATTCATAAATTTTCGTCTAATCGCGATTGATTAGAAAAAAATTTGTGATTCGTTTCGCGATTGCTTCTTTCTTTCTTTTTCCAAATGATAATAATTATTATTGAATATGTTATAATAATGATATTATATATAATTGATTTTATAAAATTCCAAAGTAATTGATATTAACAGTAGAGTCTTTAGCCCGTGGGTCTCTATAAGCAGCAACCTCCACGTGGTGAGACCTGGTAATCGATATTACTTGCGATATATCTTAATCCGTATCTAGATTATATAACGCAAGTAATACCGGGCGAATAGCTGCTTAAATAAATTTTAGCTATATGTGCGTATCCGCTTCCTATCGGCTTGCCAAGCATGCTTCTGGAGCGTTCAAAAATGTGCGGGCCTTGAGAGCGCGTTGAACGCGCAGAGCGCCGTACGCGCAATGTGTTAATAGTATTTCAAACTTTGGCGGGTAGTGGCGCTGTTGTTCCACTATTGGGTATCAGCTGATCCATTCCATGCGATCTTTTATGTATAACCTATATATCGGAGAAATAATCGAACGAGGGTGCATCTTTATTCACTTATTTTTGTTGTTGTTATTTTTAAATAAGAGTTAAGAAAGATTATAACAAAAGATAAATGTATTTTAGATAAAAAGAAAAGAAACAGCAAGTATATCTCAGCTATGTTCGGTCGTATATTAACATCAAATTTTCGCAATATTTCGGTAGGTAATAAAATATGATTAATCGTATACAACAGATTATATTTATATCTGCAACGATTTGAAATAAAATATTATACTTTCACACAATTATCCTTAATTGAGATCGATTTAGGTTACCTGTTTATTAAACTTACACGACCCATACAACTTTCCCTATAGTAACCGTTTCAAACAAAAATGAGGAAGACGACTAAAACGAAAGTGTTTCAGTTACTGTCACGAGTATGGAATGGACCAAATGGTGCGCTTGCAGGCAAGCAGGCCGAACAAAAAATGATTTCTTTGTTACGGAACAAATTTCCTAAAGCTCAACTTATAGAAGTAACGGACGTTTCTGGTAAATAATATATAAGGCATATTCTCTCTGGTCTGTTTCTTAATGTTAGACAGAAATAAGTGAAATTGGACCGATAACGTTTCTTCTTTCTTTAGGTGGCTGCGGTGCCATGTTCGAAATAAACGTTATTGCGCCTGAATTCAAAGGTTTGAACATAGTTAAACAGCATCGAATTATAAATGAGGTAAGAGTGGGCATTAAGACATTAAGATACTTAAATATAATGATTTATTATATGTATCATATTTATTTGCAGGTACTTAAAGAAGAAATCAAAGATATGCATGGTATACGAATATATACTAGTATACCAGATACATAAACGGAAATCGTTCGAGTAGACTTTATTAAACTTAACTGGAAGATATTTATTGCCCTTATAATTTCTCTCTTTCTAAATTATATAATATTTTTTAAACTTTACATTCACATGTATAATCGGTATAAATTAATATAATCCTTTTTCAAAAAAAAAGAAAATAAACCGACATAGTGTTGCGCACGACGCAACTACGAGAGCGTTTGGAAGCAGGCGTCTCGCACCGTACCAGCAATGAGGGTCGCTTCACACGGAAAAACTGTTCTCCGTCTCTTACTTCGCGTTAGAGATATAGCTCTGCTGGCCACAATGCCAACTATAAAAAAATACAATATAATTATGATAATAACATCTAGAACACTACTAACAAGTATAACTGGTATTTTTCAAAGTGGAAAAAAGCCTTGGTTAGCATGTTAGGAGAAGAGAAGAGAAGGGAAGGGAAGGGAAGGGAAGGACAAAGACGTTCCTTCGAATTGTTTAAGTTTCGAGGAAGGTTTTGGTGAAAAGATCGTATAAATCGTCGAACTAACGAACTAAGATATAAGTCGTGACCGGACGAGAAACAAATAGGCAACAGAAAACGAATGGGAAAAACAACTATTGAGGCAGGCTTAGGCAAAGTGTCGATAATCGGCTTAAAATCGAATAATTGGCTCTTAGATGTCTAGTTTTTTTAAGAGCGGACTTTGCTTTTCGCGTCGTCCATCAATACATAGTTTATTTCTAACGTATATTATATTTGTATCAAAATTATTTCTTTCGGAATAGAATCTGAGATCGATTGGTTTAAATTGAAGATCTTTTTAATTTTCCCTTCTCCACCAGATGGAGCAGTCATACATACATATAAGTATTGGGCGAGCTTATTTGATGGTAGTGTTTAGCCAGAACAGTTGACCGACCGTGTCATCTTTGTGCATGTTCCCCTGTGTAAGATTCGTCATTCGATATGAACGTGTCCGGTAAAAGACTTCATAAAAAAATCAAAAAGTTAAGGCCAGATCTGGCGACTACCGTAACACCTGAAATTTTAGATACAATATGCGATGATCCGACGACGCAACCTTTTCTACAATGGTTTTGCGATAATGTAAGCCAGGCCAATGTATTGACAAAAGAAGAAATAGATTTGTAAGATACTTATTGTTTGTCTATGTTTCGGAATTATCTCATATTGATATTTGAATTATTTTATAGGAAAAATCAGTTACAAAAGACGGGAGAATGGCTAACTGGTCAAGAATTGGATGAAGCCCTGGAAGAATATACTCGGGATAATCCGGAATTGTTGAAATCGATCGATTTCAAAGATGAAGACATAGAGGAAATGTCTTTTGAATATGAAACTTTAAAAGAACTTAACAAAATGGAGGAGGATTATATAGAATCATTAAAAGATAATATATCCAATTTAAAGTAGGTCGAGCTACGTTTATTTTATAATCATAATCTATATAACGTAATTTAACGTAGTCAGATAACAGAATATTATTTGTAGAAAATTAGAATATAAATTAGAAGATGAGATAGAACAAGCAGAGGATCAATTAAAAAGGGAACAAATTGAACTGGTTCAAGCATTTAACGATTGTAGTATTAGTTTGGAAAAACTGGACAAACAAAACCGTAGCTTCTTCACGGAAACGGAACAGCTTCTTAATATATATACGGATGCGGCTGAAAACGTAAGTAATTTAATGTGATTTTATTTGATAAATCGTATAAAAGGCTAACGTATTTATTCTCATAGAAAGGAGAACCTATATTATGGATACAAATGCCCATCAATCTATTTATCAAAAAGATCAAGCTTTACAATGATTATTTAGATATTCTGATTAAGCAGCAATTCAGTTCGGATAATCAAGAGGATAAGGACAGGAAAGAAAAGGAAACCTATAGACAGAAACAGGAATTGGCATTATGCAAATCAAAGTATTTTCTTTTTACTAGTACATGATTAATGATTAAATTGAAATCAATTTAAGTTTAATCCGTATATTACAGGCTTACCGATTCGATGTTTAAAAAAGTCTACGCTAAATTGCGCGAAGCCGCTGGCAAAGCTATGTTGGAGTACGTCCGATTCGTATGGAACAATGGAGATCTAAAAATACCAGAGGAAACGCATTTACAGTGAGTGAATAAAATAAATTACATCACTATTGTATTCTATTCAGTGTTATTCGTCACTAGAGCCGAGATTATGGACTTGAAAAAAAGAAGAGATTTTTTGGAAGAGAAGATTACTCTTTTAAGAGAAGGACAACTTACCAAAGCTATAGAGCAATACGTAGAAAATGAGGTAGCCCAAGTTTTGAAACAAGCTACACGCGCAAAATTGAAGCGAAGAAACGTTCGATTTGGACAACTAAAATCTCTTTTATCTTTAACACGTGAACACGGCCATACGTATTCCGATCTATTATGTATATTAATGGACATGCAATTTCATACTCTTAAAGAAATATCCGAGTTTATCGGAGATGCTCGTCATTACCTCGCTACGGAATATTCACTTTCTTCGTCACGCTGCGTAAGTAACATTTGTTTGAATTTAGAACGACGATAAGACAACTGAATAAAATTCTCTCGTCTAATGCCCTTCCGATATATCCAGGAAATTATGCGACAACAGCAAAAAGAATACGATGCGTTTCAAGCATCCATTATCGATCAAAATATCTTCAATGAGTTATTTATATCGATGGCGTCGATCGACGACGTTTCTCCAGACGCATTAAATCGTGCACTGGCCAAATATAATGATCTAATAGCAGATAATAAAGAGAAGAAACAAGCTATACTCGATACTTATATGAAGGAACAAATCAGTAAAATATCGTTATTGTAAGTATTAAAAATTTGCGTGTATGTATATATGTATCTGTATATATACATACATACGTGATCCTTCAGAATGTACTTTCTATACATCTTTAATGATTTATTAACAATTTTAAAAAACCCATTCCTTTAGGGAGGAGAAGGTATTGAGTAGCTACGATAAAGAAACAAATAATGGAATTACAAAAAGCCTCGTACCACTTTCGTACGATTTGAATGTGCAATACGAGAATACGTCCGATCAATTAGAAAGCATTAAAGCAAATGTAATGGCAATAAGGAATTTATTCAAAGAAACAATGGTAATCACTATAATTATATTTGAGGATTACATAGATCTTATAAATAACATATAATCACACATTTTCCTATTCAATTTTCAGATAAATAATAAAGACTTGAAAAGAGAAAAAGAAATTTTATGGCAAAGATTTTTGGCCGATCCAGAGACATTGAAGAAGCATTACGAAGAAATGAAGCGAATGGCAGATCGATCACATTTCAGAAGGGGTAGTGAATAAAAGACAATAGGTATAAGTATAATAATAATAGGTATAATAGATATAATAAATTGAAAAGATTCTCTTAACGTTTTTAACGCGTTTTTTACAATAAATATACATTTATATATATATATATATATATATATATATATATATATAGTATGTATGTATGTATGTATATAAATATATATATATATATATATATATATATATATATATATATACACACATATTTGTTTAACCCATTTGCATCACACGGAAAAGTGGTAAATTCCTTCTTATCACGAGATTTTATTTTTTATTGTATTTAAATGAAAATGTTTTAAAATATGAAAAATGATAACAATATTGCGTGAATAAAGAATTTTTATTTCACTATAGATTAATAATAATAAAAGAAATGGAATCCAATTATTTTGCACAACATGATAAGCCTTGAAATGATCAATGCATAATGGCACATGGCAATTATCGCATTGATTGTTGAAGCACGCGAAAAGCAAATATGTTTTTTTTTCTACACTATTTTTGTTCTTCCAACCGTTATGACTTCGTAACGATTTTAAACCGATTATCGACTTTGCCTTATGCCTGCTTCAATGTTTGTTGTTCCCATTCGTTTTTTCGCTGCCTATTTGTTTCTCGTCCGGTCACGACTGATATCCTAAGTTCGTTAATTTCGACGCTTTTTATACGATCCGTTCAACAAAGACTTTTTTCAAAACTCAAACAATTCGAAAGAAATTTCTTTGTCCTTGCGTAGCCAATCAGCGTTGCCCTTCCCTTCCCTTCCCTTCCCTTCCCTTCTCCTAATATACCAACTTATTTTAATATTTGATAAACAAACTACACAACGTTTGCGAACAAATATAAATTTATGCAATTTAGTTTTGTCATTTTTTTCCTCCCACTCGAAATCACACGCACTTTGATCACTATCGCCGCTACTATCAAAAGAAACCGCAACAAAACGTCTGCGTTTTGTTGGTCTAATTAACTCTTCCCACTGTCGTCGGAAACACGCCATTTTTCTATTTTTTTTTTTTTTCTTCTTTTTGTGTGTTATTTTACCCCGAAACCATTTCCGATCGCCACTTTTCATTGACTGCGCGCTGATATGCGCTCTGGTGATATAGTGGCCAGGCAAAATGCGCGCATATATGTGCTTACGATGCAAATGGTTAACGAACAATCGAACGATCTAAACATAAAGAGAAACAATATAAAAAGGATAGGGAACGTATAATGGATACTAAAATGTATCATTGATTCGCATTTATGTCATTTCCTTCCTTCTTAAAAAAAAAAGAAAAAAAAAAAAGAAAAAAAATACAATGAAATCCTTTAGCAGGAGGAGACGTCGAAGGGTCTAAAACGTTATCCCTTCTATTTTCTCTCTCTCTCTCTCTCTCTCTCTCTCTCTCTCTCTTCACACGCGCACGCGCACACAAACACAAGCATATATATATAATATACAGATAGAAGGCATCATCCATAGCTGGATGAAAACGTCTTTCATATGTGTTAGAGATCGGTTAACGGTGACGCCAGAAGGCTCTCAACGTTTTTTTTAATAGTATGAGTGGGGAGACGTTGGGAAAGCATGGTGGGGGTTTGTGGAAACAGACTGGTGGGGATGTAAATAGAATGATGAGAGAGAGAGAGAGCAAAGTTACGTGGAACTGGGACGTGGCGAGAGAAGAGGGTATTATCGATTCGCCGGGGCTCGCGAGTTAACGGTTTGTTTACAAGACCGTGGAGGGGAATATATGCGCGCATGCGCTACGTGGCCAAAACAATAATAACATAGTAGTAAAGAAGGTTCATGGCTGATGGACGAACGTGTGTGGTGATATCGTCGTCTCTCACAAGTGTATAACGAACGACAGAGTTTGGTCCTTCTTCTTTGTGTCTCTTTCTGTCCTCCTGTGCTCTCTCTCTCTCTCTCTCTCTCTCTCTCTCACACACACACACCACGCTCAATATATCACATTAACATTGTGTGTTGTTAAGATAAAAAAAGAAAAGAGAATCTTTGTGTTTGATCATTTCTCTTTAATGTGTGAATATACTTCAAAATCATGGTTTGATATATAGAAAGAGTATATGTCAATAAGAGAATTGTTAGCGTATAATCGATCCAAATAGTATAATAAACGTGATGGTAATAAGATATTAGAAAATAGAGAGAGTGATATTGATGATGATGATGATGATGATGATGATGATGATGATGATAACGATGAAGCAACAATGTTAGAAATAAAGGACAAGCCAGGATCAAACTCTGATACTTTTTCCATACTAAATGTTCCAATGTATTAAGAGAGAAAATGAAATATTATATAAAAGTAAATTGATATATATAATATATATGTATATACGTAACGTATACAGAAGGACAATATATCTATATACGTGAAGAATAGAGTTTGTCTCCTTTCATATGAACCTTTGCATTTCATTGAAAACAACAACGTTTCTACGGTAAATGTACGAAGGAGGAGAAACTAATTAATTGAAAAACAAGGAAAGATACGAAAGAGGGAAAAAACAAAACAACAATAAAGAAAAAAGAAAAAGGCAAAAGAGGATGGAATAAATATCGGGCGTATTTATCGAATGAATCACACTTTGCGGTGTCCAAACGTGCTCGAAGAAGGATAGTCCACGTCGTGATTAGTGGTTGTGTAGAGTGGTAGTAGTAGTTCCTCTCTGCTGGTACTCTCTTCTGGTGGTGGTGGGGTGGTGATGGTAATTGCGCGCGAGCGTTCGAGCGCATGGCAATCGAATCATTGACGTGTACTCCAAGCTCCGGCATAACAGAACAACGTGATCTCTGTCGCGTGAACTACTTGTGTTCTTCTACGTGATATATATATATATATCATACATGTATGTGTATGTGTGTGTTTGTGCATATATAAAATACATATAATAAGTGAATATATACGTACGTACGCGAAGAGCGATAGGAGGCCTTGTCTCTTTTATGGTACATGGGCTAAAAAGTAAAGAGTACATTGATCGATCCGAGCCACGCAACAAGAGGAACGTTGTGTGTGTGTGAGCGCGCACCTGCGTGTGTGTGTGTTTATGTCTATACATATATATATATATATATATATCTTTATGTGTGCAAATAGTCAAGGAGGCGGCCGGTCTCTGTTGTAAACAAAGAATCGATCCGATCGTTGAGAAGGCATATATATATATATATATATATATACATATATATATATATATACACACATATCAGTGTCGACGAGTTTCTATCAAAGGCAATCTCTCCGAAGGATTGGAAGGGATTAGAAATAATATTGGAAAAGGATTAATTTAAAAAGAGGATTTCTAAATAATCTACGAGGATGCCAACTGCTCAAGATACAACGTACCTGATCGAAGTGATGCCAGGAGAAACAACTCAGGATTTTCTTTCTCGCGACGTTGATCTTCTCGTATCCCAAATCAAGGAGAACTTACGATTGAGCGGATTGAAAGCTAAATCGAGCGTAGTACATAGAAAAAACCGAGCTACACCATATCGAATACCATCCCGTGCTTCTTGGGCCGATCCTGATGGTTGCGATATTTGCGCTAAACAAAATCTAAACGAGAAACTGAACGGCGTTCAATTGCAACAGGAACACGATCAACAACAACAGCTCCATCATCGTCATCAGCCTGAATTTCGACCACAGGCTCATTACTGTCAACAACAGCAACAGCAACAGCGACAATGTTGCCACCGGTATAATCATCGTCATCACCGACACCGTCATCGTCGTCATCACCATCATCATCATCATCATCATCATGATGATGATGATTGTTCCAATAACGACAGAGAAGACGATCCCTACGAATTTTTGCAAGAACTTTTACGGGAGGGCGGCTTGATCAAAGAGGCTGTTAAAAGATTGCAAGCGAATATCGACGAGTTGAAACGTTTGGAAAACGATCAACTAGAGGATGAGGATGAGGAAGATGATGACGACGACGAAGAGGAAGAAGAGGAAGACGTCTTGGAGGATGGGATGGTAGTGAACGGTGCGAAGGAACGATCGAAGGTGTATCGAAGGAAACCTTATTTCTATGACTCCGAGGATGAACCGTCGGTTTACGAGTCCGTGGAATTATGAAAAAGAGAAAGAGACGATCAAAAGTGTAGAAGGAGAACGATCGAGTAAAAGAGAAAATAATAATCATAACGACGACGACGACAACAATAACAATAACAACAATAATGGTAATAATAATAATAATAATAATAATAATAATAATAATAATAATGATAATGAAGAATTAAGGTTAGAGAAAAGGTTCGATCGTTTAAATCCAAAACATTCTAACTTCTACGTAGAAGATGAAGAAGGCGCCAAGGAATTTCGTTTGTTTTCTTTTCCTTTTTAATTTATTCGTTCGAATAATGTTTTCACGAATGATCGAGAAGGGATCGTATCGAAAAATTGAAAATAAAATGAGTAACGGTTTTTTGGCGCTCTCCAAATATGTGGTGTATACGTACATGCGTGTGCGTGCGTATGTGTGTGTGCGTGCGTGCGTGTGTATTTATGTGTGTAAACACGTTTAACAGACATATTCCCCACCACAAATGGCCGTGTTTGTAAATACATTGCCGCCATTATTATTGCGTACACACAATGACGGCATCGGAAAACGAAGATGATCTTCGGCAATGTTCGGCTGAGATCGGCTAAGGACGCACAGGGGCGTATCGACGAGTCACGAGGTCTCTTACGTGCGACACAAACGTTAATGACGATGTTTTCTAGTAGTGGGGGGAGATTCTTGGAAAACCGTTGTGTTTCGACTGTGAGAGAGAGAGAGAGGGGGGCGGAGCATAAGGACGAACGAAGATAAAAAAAGGAAGAGATATTCTACTCTCCGTGGTCCTTTTGTTTTTTTTTTCTACATTATTCTAACATACAAAATTCGCACAACGCTTTTTCTTGTCTCGCCGTACATAAAACCGATAAAATAAAAATTCGCTAGTAAGCCCAGACATTTTCTTTGTGCTATCGTTCGATCCTTTTTGTTTCTTTTTTTCTCCTCTTCTTCTTCTTTAATTCGTACTTCATTGATGACATTTGAATTAAAGCGAATGTCATTATAGAGATGTTTCAGAATCATAATGCGTCATTCGAAACAATTATGAAACGAGATGAACATGCCTCCCCTCTCTGTTATAACTTCTTTTAATAAATGTACGTTACGTTAATAGACTCGCATATATATATATATATATATGTGTGTATATATATATATATATACATAAATTCAATTGATCGATTTAACGACAAAGAGGAAAACGTATGTTTCTTTTGTTTGCCGCAGTTCATCGAGAGATAGGAAGAGAACCGAAAGAGAATATTTTGTTTTTCGAAAAGGAATTCGAACGATACTCGAAATATCATTGAATTAATATGAAGTTGAGCGTATCTACTTTGTATGTATATATCGTGTACCACACACACAGCGCACACGTACGCACGTACGTACGTGCACCTGCACACACATATATATCCATACATATAGGAACAAGAAACGAGTATTCGTATTGTGGGAATGTGTAACGATATAAAAAAGTGTGTATCAAATGAATATAATTTAAGTAACGAAGTGCATCGACAAATGAGATATATATGTACACATATATATATATATGTACACACATATATATATATATGTATATATATATATATGTATATATATATATGTATATATATATATGTATATATATATATGTATATATATATATGTATATATATATATGTATATATATATAATATTCTCATCGGCTACCTCCAGCGCATTTCAATACACTAAAATAATTAATTGCATCCTTCCTAGTAGAAATAGATAGAATAATATACTATAGGGGAGAAAGAAAATTAAAATTAAAATTGCGATTACAAGATCCCTCCCTCCCTTCCCCCCTCCAAAAGAAAAACAAAAAGAAAAAGATGAAAAAAATGTTGAAAAGCACGAACTTCGTTAAAGTATCCCCACGACGAGTCTTTGAGGCTCCCTTTTCTTTTCTTTTTTATCTTGTTCTTTTTTCGAAATTTGAGAAATCCATACCCGAACAAAAGAAGGGAATACGATCGTATTATTATTGTCAATCGTCCTTTTAAATCTATTATAAGATCTCCAAGTTGACATTTATTTCATTAAGTTGTCCGTATTTTTTTCTTTTTCCTTTTCTTTTGTTCCGTTTTTTTTTTTTTGCTTTTTTCGAGGGAAAAGCGATCGTGCAGCTTTCATCATCGAAGCCGTTACATTTCTTCTAGAGTATTATGCGTGATTAAACTTGATTGTGTGAAGAGATATTTGAAAAAATATAATTGAATTAATTAACAAAGCAATCAATCAATGAATCAATCAATCAAGAAGAAGAAAAAGAGGAAGAGGAAGAAGAGCGAAAATCCAAGAAAATACGATTATATTTTGCTATGCATGTTTTAGTGCATAGTTATTTACTTCTCTGCTATGAATTTTTTTTTTTTGTAGGTTAGAATACGATGCAATCAGTTCGTAATAGGGCAAATCCTATAGTGCGTGATGATGATGATGATGATTATGATGATGATTCATATCTGATGTTGAAGGAAATTATTGAACAGGAAACAGCTCTATATGAAAACCGATGCGATATAATCGATATTTATAGCTGTATCTCTCTTCAATGTGAATGTAAAAAGAAAAATGTGTGACGGTTGTGTGTGCGTCGTGCAAGGTGCTTGCGAGGCACTAATGGAAGAATATACGAGTTTTATTTGATGAAATCGCCTTTTAGTTAGGTTATTAAAAGAAATAAATATGCTAAATACTTCTCTGCGTAATCGTGTTGGTGATCGAAACGGAAAGAGAGAGAGAGAGAGAGAGGATAGAAAAAGAATGTGCGTGGATATGTGTGCGTGTGTGTATACGTGTTAATTAGGCTTATAAATTTATTTTTGTTTTGTCTTATTTTTATTTTTCTTCTTTTTCTAAACGATGATATTTATGCTCTTATTTTCTTTCTTTATGTTTTTTTTCCTTCCTTTCTTTCTTTCTTTCTTTCTTTCTTTCCTTTTGTTCAAGTTCGTCGTTAAAAGAATAACGAATAAACGAATAAGATGATAAGTCGTATTGTGCGATCATATCTGGTTTTTGTTGTCAACGATTCAAAACAATAAATAAAAAGAGAGTAAAGACGAAAAACGAAATATTTATTATTTGTGTTGTGTTACATATATATATATATATTTGGTATATAATACGAATTCGAATCATCGATCGATTAGTAGTAGTAGTAATAGTAGTAATAGTTTAATAGCAGTAGTAGGTAGTATAAAACTCGAGTTGAAATGTGTGTGATATCTGATTAACCTCTATATTGTTGCACGACGTTGACTGTGAAAACTTTCGAAAGCAGTGTTAATTTTGATTGCATAGCACGGTATAAATATCATATGACTCTACTGTATTTGTCATTCTGCTCGCTCAGCTAATTTATTATCGGGTTTCTTTTCTTTTTCTTTTCTTTTCTTTCTTTCTTTCTTTCTTTCCTTTTTAATTTTTTTCATCGTGACTTCTTTTCGGACAAAGTTTATCGCGTTAGATTTTATATATCGGCTATTTTTTCCTTTTCATTTTTTTTTCTGTTTTTTTTTTTTCTTTTTTTTTTCTTTTCTTTCTTTTTTTTTCTCTCTTGGAAGTATACATTTTTAACAAATATCATTAATTGATTAAAATGTCTCGCCTACTATACACGCGTTCGCGAAGTAAACAAGAGGAATTTTAATGACAACTTTTGACCTTGGCTGCATATTGACACAGATTTCAACGTGAGATAACGAACATAGATGTGTGACCTAGTTGCATATATATGTATGTGTGTGTGTGTGTGTGTGTATATATATATATATATATATATACACACGATATCAAGTCTATACATACGTGCATCGTTGGTATAAATATTATGATCGATAACATTGTAAACAATAAGAAATAATTATTGCAAAATTTAATTCGATTAAATCATTGAACTTTGATATATCAAAAAGTGTAATTTCGAGTGTCACCGTGACCGTTGTTATTTATGATAACATAAGGCGCACACATTTAAGCATTCGAAATTTCAAAGATATTTATTGTTAATAATATTTTTAACATGATTTCATCATTCGATTGTTTCATTGAGTTGAAAGATTAATAAATTATTATTATCGTATTATTTTTATTTCTGAGGTAAGAGAGTGGCGAACGACCAATGAGTGACATCGATCGTACATAGCTACATTGCAATTGGTCGTTGAAAATTCATTTTAGTCGGTTCAACCAATAAGCGTCGATCTGACGTAAGGTAAGTATCGATAACATGTTTCACCAATATACATACGACTTATTTTCCTATTGTTCTCTCATTATTCTTATCAAAAAATTATCTCTCAACGTATAAAACCTTGGTAAATGAGATCAAGTAAGAAATAAATACAACCGAACGGGTTATACTCGTCGTGTATTACCGGGCAGAAAGAAAGATGGCCGAATCTAATTCTACGGTCACGTATGTATACGTACCATTGTTACGTTTCTTCATATTTTTTTTCTATCATTTAATTTTATTCACGAAGAAAAAGAAATTTCTATTGAAATTAATATTTCATTTTTCTTTCTAAAGGTATCATTGAAATGTTCGATCATAAATGAAACGATACGATCGGACGAACGAACGCATCACAATTAAAATAATATGTATATATATATGTATATGTTCGTGCGTGTGTGTAGATATGTATATATTTTTTAATATTTTGGATATTTTTTATTCCTCTTTCCATGATTATATCCTTTTAATAATAATACGTGAATAATTATCTACGATAATTTTTCATAGAAATATATATATATATATATATATATATATATATATATATATAAATTAATGTTTCCAAAATATGACGCAATTCGAAGATAAAATTAATGATTTATCTTATTGGATTTAGAATTACATTAGCATTAGGTTTGGATCTTTTATTAACGTAAAATATTCATAATATATTTTTGTCGACAAACGATCTTAACCTATTATCGACTTCCGTAAACATAAATAATAAAAGTATAGTTACGTGAAGTAACGAACGAACGTAACAGCATTGTAAACGTTGACGTTGCGGATCTACTTTCTTTTTAGAAAGTATCATTGCAAGAAAATAATATATGGTATCTCATTCTCACGGTTCGAAATTATTCGGAACGCATTCATCGTCAATTTGTTCCGTTCGAATGTTCATATATTAAAGATTATGATTAATGTATTTTTTTTTCTTTTCATCAAATAATTAATATTAAAAATTTTTTCCCCGTTTAAATTCCGAAAAATATTTTTATTTTTCAGATCCAACATGGAATCTTATTACGCACGCGGCGATCATACCCTTAAAGTTCCCATGTCCCTTTTTCGAGAAAATCGTGAAAGACTTTTAGCTCGTTTAAAAAGGAATAACGATCTTCCAGCTGCTAATACTTTTGTCATTCTTCAAGGAGGGATCGAAATCCCTTTCAACGATACGGACACCAACTGGCCCTTTAGGCAGGTAGGTATCCCCCTCTCCTCCCTTATTTATATAAGTATCGGACTAAACGGACAATGCGATGAAATCGATTTATTTTTAGAAATGATTTTTTTCCATTTATATTATGAAACTTTATTATGTATTCTAATACTTAGTATTATGTAATAACATTATAGGTCTTATGCAAAGAAAAAGAAAAAAGAAAAACGAGTCTAAAAAGCCCGAAAAAATAGTGATTGATTTTTAAACTCGGTTGGAAACTTTTGACCCACCATCTATATAAACACAGGTTTCTTGAAAAGTATATTATATACATATATATATATATATATATATATATATATATTCAAATTTTAGTTTCATAAAACTCTCGAACGCGATAGGGGAACCTGCTTGTCTTGCTTGCGTATGCCAGCTATTTCCGTTGAACAGTCTTTCAAAACAAAGAAAGATATATATGTACCTGTATACCTCTTATTTTTGGTGAATATATATATATATATATATATATATATATATATATATATATATATATATATATATTTAGAATTGAATTTAATTCAGCTCTTTAATGTATTATATTTATAAATTCATGTATATGTAATGAATTAAAAAAAATAAATATCTTTTTAGGGGATAACCTAAAGCTAAAGGTTATTTTTAGATATAATTGAGCAGTTAAAATATAATCGTTATTAGTATTTATAAAATTGAATTTCTTTTTTTAAAAAAGTGTCATTATATTGTTTTAATTGATTTTTCTTCATTTTCTTTTTCTATAGGAATCCTTTTTTCAATGGTGTTTTGGTGTTGAGGAGCCTGGATGTTATGGAGCTCTTGATTTATCTTTAGAAAAATCAATTTTATTTGTACCAAGATTACCCGCAGAATATGCTATCTGGGAGGGAAAATTACATACACTGGAAGATTTTAAAAAACGTTATGGTGTTGATGAGACTTATTATACGGATGAAATAGGGAGAATATTGAAAGGCAAAAGTGCATCTCTTTTATTAACTTTGGTAAAGGATTATATAATGTATAATGAAAGAATTTGTGGAATCTTTTTGATTTGGATTCCTCCTGTTTATTTTTTATGTTGAATTATGTAAGAGAATTTTTATTTTTAGATATGTTATACGATCTTTTTCATCTTCATTTCAGAGTGGTAAAAATAGCGATAGTGGATTGTACGCTCAAGAAGCTGTCTTCGATGGAATAGGACAGTGAGCGAATTTTATTTTATTTTATTTATTTATTTATTTATTTATTTATTAAGTAATCGAAAGCGTTTAAGGAAGTTTTCATTGAACATATTTTTTTTCTTCTTTATTTCATAGATTTCAAGTTGATAATAACAGGCTATATCCGGAAATATGCGAATGGTAAGTTAAATTAATGTATCTTTATTGTATGATTTTTATTTTATCGGAATTTGTACAGCAGTCTGTGCATTTAATAATCTCGAATTAATTCGACCGTCCAATCATAAACGTTCTCCCTCCGGAGAAGGTTTCCTATTGGGTGCTTCCGTATTTCGAGAAAATCGAAAATCAATATGGCGTCGATGTGCTCCAATGTATATCTCTGTGTTTTAAAATTTAGTATCTGTCATTAATTTTCGATACGTTTTTCTTACAATTAGATATATTAATCAAATTTAATTTTATTAAGAATTGAAAGCATATTTCAAGACGAACGAATTGTTGTCTTTAATATAAAACGTTTTACGATGCATTGGAAAATATTTGTATGCTTTGGACGATAGAAAATAGTTTACGTATTATGGTTCGTAAACATCATTGTAAGTATGCAGAAATTAAATATTTTATTCGAGATTTATTATAAGATTGAATTTTTATCTGCTTCGTTTAGATGATAATATCGGGTCAGGCATGTGGAAAATTTCTCTTCCGCTCGTTTTTGCATTCAAAAGAATTCGCTTCAAAATTAAGGTTAGAATCCAGCAGAGGAGATTATAGGAGCTCGAAAGCTCTCGCTCGGACTACTATTTTCTTGGAAGAAGGAATGAACATACAAGAACTGCCCTTGATAGTGAAAAAGATCAACGATATTGGACTTGTATGTAACGTTAAAGGTAAGGACGATGCGACTCCTTTCGATTCTCGATACTTGGATGCATTTAAGAAAAAGGAACAACTTGGAGTTATATCCAAAGGGAACCGTAAACAAGCGTTGGAGAAGATAGATATCGAAACTAAAATTGCCAAACAGAGGATAGATATAGAAACCGAAGAAGGAACTGCTATACTTTTTTCTTCCGATTTAGAATGTCTTAAGCATACAAATATAGAGGAAATTTTAGAGGGATTGAATTCTTCTCATTCCACTAAAGGAATATATTCTTTGTTGGAGAACAAAATTGCGGATGAAATTAATTGTAGAATCGCCCTTCAAGGTTTAAGAAAGATTATCGAAATGGAGAATGTTCAACGGAGATATAAAAATGCAAGGTTATTAAGACAGGAGCAATTGGTTGTAAATACTATCAACAGAGATGCCGTTTTGAAACAACTCGTCAAGATGATCGTAAGAAGTCAAGATAGCCAAATGATAGTGGAAGGGCTTTGCGCGTTGAAGAAAGACAAGTTTAGTCCGGCTAGAAATATCTATCGTGATTGTTTATCGGACGAAGCATTAATTAGAGCATCGGATGGCGACTTTACTTTGTCACAATTAATAGATGTCGTAAAAGTTTTGTCCTCCTATAAAGATTCTAGATACCAAGAATTTATTGACGTATTGTGGGTGGGTATAGCGAATAGAGAGGAAGAAATTAATGCGGATCTATTGGTACCGTTATTTAAGCTAATGTATTTATTTGATCAAAGTAAGAACATGGTCAGAATTATCCTAGAGAGAAAGCTTTCCGAGCATTGGCTGAGATTAACGGGTTCTCAGATAGGAGAAATATTAAATTGTTATCGCCATGACGTATTATCGTTAGGATGTTTAATAAGCGCCAGTAAGTGGGCTTCCGTGAGCATGAATACCTCTAAAGAAAAAGACCTTATAGATTTCATTCAAAGTTTGTACGCAAAGAAATATATCGACGATAGAATAGAATTAACATTGGAGGAATATATGAAAGCTAAAGGTATTCATATCAAAGATCCTCGATTAATAGCCACTATTATGAATTATTGCGGAACCATGAGAGTCAGAAACGTCCATATTATTTCCATTTGCGGAGAATATTTTATAAAATATGGGAAGCAGTTGCCCGCATCCTTGTTGGCACCAATACTCATGCCATTTGGTTTATTAGACGTACGACCACCGCATAGTAAATTGTTTTGGGAGGTATTCGAGGAAGTATTGTTTGAAAAATTTTTGGATTTGAAACCAAACGAGATTTTAGATATTTTACTTTCTTGTATTTATTTAGAAAAATATCCTCTAAGCTTCTGGGAAATAGTTGTTAAATCGCATTCCCTGGACATGATTTACAAGAAGAAAAATACCATCTTTAACAAGGATTTGTTATGCAAATTAATATTATTTGACGCTTCTATGTATATAGAATGCGAACGTTATCGTAATTTTCGTATTAGTTCGAATAATATAGCAAAATCATTGTTCGTCGACGTACGTTTAAGAAGGATAATCAATGAAATATATAAACCATTGGAATGCGTAGTGGGCAAAGAAAAGAAATTAAGTAAAAACGTGCTTCTAAGCAAATTACCATTCATCAATTTTTATGTACTCGATATTTTGATACATTCGTTGTCCGTGTCAACGGAAATTTTCAACTTGTATTTAAAAAGTAATAGAAATTTAAACACCGTCGTTTTAATACATTTGCCAGAACATTATTGTCGAAATACGAAGCACCTGATAGGTCCGCAAATAACAAGAAAACGGCAGATCAGAAAATTGGGTTTTCGCGTAGTATGTTTGGATTACGTGACATTAGAAAAATTACTCGATCAACCAGAGGAATTATCCAATTATTTAATAAAAAATTTTGAAGCAGCCGAGGACGCTTTATAATACATTAATGGACTTTACGGATTTTTATATTGGCCGCGCTTGCATTATATATAGAATAAGTTTTATAAAAATCTCACAGTTTTTTTTTTTTTTTGTACGGGGAATAAAAAAGTTATGAGAAAAAGATTGCATGGATTACGTATTAATGGCGAAATTAAATTTAAGATTATCTCTATTTTGTTCCTTTTTTTTTTTCTTCTTTTTTTTCCTTCTTCTTTTTATTTTTTACGCGTAGTCGAGTAATAAAATCCGCCAAGGAAATTGACGTATTGAGATACGTGGTGAGGATAAGCTCGGAAGCCCATAAAGCCGTTATGCGTATGGTGAGGCCGGGTCTTGGGGAGTTCCAAGCGGAGTCAGCTTTTATGAATTACGTATACTCGATTGGAGGTTGCAGACACGTTTCTTATACTTGCATTTGTGGATCGGGACATAACGCATCCATTTTGCATTACGGACATGCAGGGGCACCAAACAGTAAAATCATAGAGGACGGCGATATGTGGTGAGAAAAATTTCGCAGGAAGTCTATCCTGTACACGATCTTTTTTTTTTTTTTTTTTATTATATATGCCATACGATATACGATATAAATATATAATATACTTTTGACGCAGTTTGTTCGATATGGGCGGGAATTATTGTGGATACGCAGCGGACATAACGTGTAGCTTTCCAGCAAATGGAATATTCACGAACGATCAAAAATTCATTTACAATGCCGTGCTGAACGCAAGGGATGCGGTTATGAAAGCGGCGAAGCCTGGCACATCCTGGACCGATATGCACCTTTTGGCCAACAGAACGATGTTGTCTTCGTTAAAAGATGGTGGATTGTTGACGGGAGACGTGACGGAGATGATCGAGTCTGGCTTGAACGAAGTCTTTCAACCACACGGTCTTGGACATCTTATGGGTTTGGATGTTCACGACGTTGGTGGTTATCTTCCAGGACATCCTGAACGTTCGACGTTGGCAGGCATAAGAAAGTTAAGAACGGCTCGTACTTTACGTACCGGCATGGTATTGACGATAGAACCAGGATGTTATTTCATAGATTGCGTAAGTTAAAGGCTGATCACTTTTATTGAAGTATCCTTACGGCGATCACCACTTATCGTTTTCCAATGATCCATTCAACGACAGTTACTTGACGCTGCGTTGACCGATCCAAAACAATCTCGATTTATCGTGCGAGAACAATTGGAAAGGTTTCGTGGTTGGGGAGGTATTAGGATCGAGGATGACGTTTTAATTACTGAGACAGGAGTTGAAAATTTAACCCAAGTTCCTAGAACGTGAGTATAATACTATACGTATTGAAAACCAGAAAGAACAATAATCATTATTTTAATTTCCACGAATAAGAAAAATAATTATTATTTGATTTTATTTAATTATAGGATCGAGGAAATAGAAAATTGGATGGCTGCTGGACGAAGCGATTTAAAATTACCGCAAGACAAATAACTCTGTGACTTATTATTTCCTTACCAAACTTTTGATACATTCTATAAGAAATACTATTTACATATATAAATTTATATGTATATGTTTTTAATATATATACCTACAAGAGAAGAAGAAGAAGAGGAAGAAGAAGAAGAAGAAGAAGAAGAAAAATAAGAAGAGGGGATATTTGGAAAAAAATGTAATCTATTCGGATTACGACGATGCGTCATCATGTCGTGAAAAATGTAGAATGTGTATTTGTATCTAATAATTTTGATCACGTCATGAAATCGATAAAAAGCATATTACTGTTTTATACCATCGATGTGATATATATATATATATATATATATATATATATATATATATATACACACACACATTATAGGTATCGTTAATTTTTACGTTATTAAAAAATAAATCAGAACGTATACGTTATCATTAATGAAGTTTTGCAATATTCTCTTTCGAATGATTTCTTTTTTTCTTTTTCTTTTGTTATGATACAATTAAGAATAAGGAAAAAAAAAACTGATAGAACAGATGACGGATAGATAGTTGGAGAATAGTTTGAAAGTTATATCGAACAGAGTATATATAACATATTTGCGGTTTTGCAGTCTCTCTCCTCTCTCTGTCTCTCTCTTTCTCTCCCTCTCTCTCTCTCTCTCTCTTTTTCTCTAAGCTAGACGCTTGAGCAGCGCAGTCATTATCGCGCGTGCGAGGTTACCAGTTCGCAGTCGCGTCACAGCGCCGGTGTAGACGCGTCGTTGGCGGATAGATTATTTCGACGGGGAGAGAGAGAGAGAGAGATAGAGAGAGAGAGAGAGAGAGGGAGAGAGAGAGAGAGAGAGAGAGAGAAAGACGTCAACGAAAGTGTGTGATACCATTAAATTCCACATAATTCCATATATTTTTTATTATTTCTCTATTTTTAATTATAAAAATATTCCCCCTTTTAATATCATCGTAGGCATAAGTAAATAAATAAAGAGATAAATAAAAAAATCGCGTGGAGTTAAAAAAAAAAAGGAAAAAAAGAAAAAAATAAGCGAGGAAGCTTGTTAAATATTAAAAATCAAACGTGTATCATTATTATTATCGTTGTTGCTGCTGCTGCTGCTGCTGTTGTTGTTGTTGTTATTATTATTATTATTATTATTATATTTTACAAATCGATAATATCGATGACATTTACGGGGAATGAGCTTGGCCAGTTACTATTTTGCTCGCGTGGGATCAGTTAGAAAATTTCTTCCTCCAAATTTATTCGTCGAACGTGAAACGTGCCTCCTTAATTTCTAAATCGAAATAATACAGTGGACGACAGTGCGCGTGTAAATCGGTGATTGATAATAATGAAAAAGATATGTGTATCGCGAGTTACTTGATTGGTAACCGGTAAACAACACAGTGTACGTGAGAGAGACTTTTGTTTAATTATTATATTGATTGAAATTGAGATTGAGAGAGAGAGGGAGAGAGAGAGAGAGATTCACATCTTATATTTTTTTATTATCACCTCAATCTCTCTCTCTCTCTCTCTCTCTCTCTCTCTCTCTCTCTCTCTCGTTTTCTTATTCTCAGTGTAGTCGTCTTCTAGACGTCAAAGAAAACGCTCGGAACGTGCGTTAGACTCTTGCTTATAAATACATACACTCGTTCGTTTCAATAGCCGCTTGCGACGGCCACGTTTGACGTAACAACACGAGAGAGAGAGAGAGAGAGAGAGAGAGAGAGAGAGAGAGAGAGAGAGAGAGAGAGAGAGAGAGAGAGAGAGAATTCGCAGCAGCGATCGATCGAGGAGAAGCGCGTGGAATAAGAAAAACTAGCTGAGAAGAACGTAGTAACTACTACTACTACTACTACTATTACTATTACTACTACGTCGTCTGATTAGCTTAAAAAAAAAAAAAAAAAGAAAAAAAATCATTAAAAGATATGAGGGAAAAAAAGAGGGCTATAAAAATCAAAGAGTAGAAAAGAAGAAAAATCTAAAGAGGAAGAGACGATCGTTAAACAATTTCAGATCATTCTGTTGCATAAAAAAGGAAAACAAAAAAAAATAGAGAGAGAGAGAGAGAGAGAGAAAAGAAAAAAAGGAAGGACTAATGGGCGGATATTACAACCGGAAGTAAAGATTATTTTTTTTTTTTTAGAGAAGAAGAAAGGTCGTTCCTTGTGTGTGTGTGTGTGTGTGTTTATGTGTGTTATGTGTTTGTGACCGCGGTACAGTAATATACATACATGCATACGTACGTACATTTTATATATATATATATGTATATATATATATATATATATATATATATATATATATATATATATAAATGCTAAAAGAAAGGGGAGGGGGTAAGAAAGGAGAGCGCCTGCTCGGCACACTCTCGTCGAGTTCGCCATTGTCGAGTTCAACGTCGTCGAGAGTTCGTCGTCCTTTCGAAGAAGGTCCAACTCGAAGAAGATTTATTACTAGAAGAGAAGAGGAGAGAGAGAGAGAGAGAGAGAAAAAAAAGAAAGCAATTTTTTGTAATCGTCTACGTAAACTCTTCCTTCCATTTTATCTGCGTGTCTTTTTATATAGATTGACTGATTGATGATCGATCGACGATTCTAAAGAGAGAAATAAAATTGAAATAATAAAAAGGACAAAGAGAGAAAAAAAAAGAACACGCAGACACACGCACAAAAAAAAAAAACGAAATTACAACAAAAAGATAAGCAAACAAGCAAGTAAAAGCAAATAAGCCGACAAGAGGGAGCGACTCGTTGCGATATAATCGATATTTGTTGTCGAGCGCCGCGACGTCTTTTCTAAGCGAAACACACACACACACACACACAACGCGCGTGCACACGCGCGCACACATTTTTGATACATATTTCTAAGCCGAACTCGTTCGCGTGACTAATTTCTTCCTAATAATATTCTTATTTCTCTTTTCTTTTCAGGATTTTTCATACTCTTTTTAAGAAGAAGAAGAAGAAGAAGAAGAAGACGTGAAAAATGAAGAGGAAGTAGTGAGTCTGATCGTGAACATTTGCAAGATATTAAAGACGCTTGAGTTCCATCCCATTTCTATCTTATCGTATTGCTTCTTGGTCCATTGGTCTCTCTTTTACTTTCGACCACTTCCCTATCTCTCTACATTGATATATATCTAATATAATAAATAAGTGAGAGAGAAGGGGTTATCAGTTATCAAGAAGCGAAATGTGTCGGGATTGGTTTCAACGCGTTCGACAAAAATTATTCTACTTCCGGTATGTTTGAAAAATGACATTTCCTCGTTACTTTGGAATATTCTAGAAAAAAAAAAATATATATATATATATATATCTATATATATATATATTGTTCTGAAAAAAGTCTGAAGAATTTGGAGGAACGCTAAAAGGACAGTGAATCGAAGGAGAAGAAGAGAAGAAGAAGAAGAAGAAGAAGAAGAAGAAGAAGAAGAAGAAGAAGAAAAAGGAAGAAGAAATGTTTGGCTTCCAGAGTCCATTCTCGAGAACATCTCGCGGGATAAGTTCGACTTCTTCGTTAAATTCAAAAACGAAGAAAAATAAAGAATCGCCGAAGAGAAGAGCTTCGGAAGCGAACAGCGAAGGATCTGGATCGTCGTCGATCAAATTTATAGATCAAGAGCCTTCGGTATCGGGAGGTAGTAGTACCGACACGTTACCAGGGATTAGGGTCGATTATTTCGACGTTGATCCTTTGTCACCTGGACCAACGGATACATTGAACTTGCCTAGCGACGTAGCCGTACATTTAAATGGCATCGACGTTCCGAAGGATGCCTCCTTAGCTAGTTGTTCTTCACCGTCATCCGGCAATGGCAATTTAACTGCCAATAATACTAGTATCAATACGAATAATACCGAATTGTCATCGTCGACGTCAAGGTCAACGTCCTCGTCGTCATCGTTATCGCCGGGGGCTGGTAGTGGTGGTGGTGGTGGTGGTGGTGGTGATGGTGATGGTGGTGGTGATGGTGGTGGTGTTGGTGGTGGTGATGACGATGATGTTGTTGTTGTTGTTGGTGATGATGGTGATGTTGGTGCCGACGAAACGAGAAACGATCTTGCAACGATCAAAATTTCTTTAACGGACGATCATGGAAAGATTGGAAACGAAGAGGAAGGTACTTCTTCCATAGTCGTTACCCATCCCTCACCGATAAACGCTGTCTCTACGAGCGATGATTTACTTCCCATCGAAAATGGATTCGATGCCAGCGAAGAGGAGGAAGCGGAAGCGGAAGAAGAAGTAAACAACGACAACAACGAAGAAGAAGAAGAGGAGGAGGAAGAAGAAGAAGAAGAAGAAGAAGAAGACGACGAGGATGACGACGAGGAGGAGGAGGAGGAAGTCTACGAGGAAGATGATAACGCCGAAACCGAAGAAGCTTCCTCGTTACCATCCAGTCCAGCGGCTGCATCGAAAGTTGTTTTGACGTCGTCCAGTACCGTTCCTTATTACGAATTTCTTTCCGTTAATGGTTGCACGATCAGACAAGAAACTACCAGTACGAGTTCGCCTCAACTTTCGACCGACGAACGTGTTCCCACGACGAGATCGTCCAGTTGCGAATCGGCCAGCAGCGATAATACCAGAGATCCATACGACGAGAATTCATTGAGCGCCTGTTATTCCGTGCTCGACGATAATTCGATGGAGGTCGATTCCATAATAAATTCGTGCCCGGTTACACTTAGTTTAACGCAACCCAAAGTACCTGCTGCTCGTTCTTGTAATATTTTGGAAAGACTTTTAGAAGACATTTATACCATCGGTACTCCCGAACCTTTAGCCGGATACGGTCCTAGATTTAAACTTTTGGAGGAGGGAGACGTTCAAGTTTATTATTTCGATCATGACGATCGTACCCTAGTCAGGAAGATCATGTTTATTAAATTTTTACGACGCTGGGAGACTCATCATATTTATTTGAACGACGATTGCTTGTCCTCGAAAACGGTGAGTTTTTGTCATCTTATTGTTCCTATTTTATAACATCACTATTATTCTTTCCTCCAATATCCTTTATAAATAATACGATTTTACGAAATGGATACATACATACATATATATATATATATATATATATATATATATATATATATATAAATCGGACTCGATGGATCGATTTGATTTATTCTACACTTTCGTGCCTTTTACATTTTAAAAGGGATTCAAATGTGAATTATTACTGTATTATTACTTAATCGAACTACTCGATTCGCAATATTATTTCTTTTAAACGGGAAGATCATTTCAATGTATATTACATAAATATGAGAGCGTACAAAGGAGAAGAGAGATGAAGGGAGGGGGGGCGAAAGAAAGAGTGAGAGAGAGAGAGAGAGAGAGGGGGTGGGGGTGGGGGAGAGGGGTATGGGGTTCTCAAGGGATAAGAAATATTAAGATGGATAAAGAAAAACGATAACTCTTTTATCGCAACGTATGACCACGTTTGCGCACACTTAGCTGTTCTTTACGCGCGTGCAATAAACTCTCTTCCTCTCTCTCTCTCTCTCTCTCTCTCTCTCTCTCTCTCTCTCTCTCTCTCTCTCTCTCTCTCTCCTTTTCTTTCTTTCTTTCTTTCTCCTTCTGTCTAATCGTAAGTGTTGTGTCGACGCGCGTGTATTGTCGCGTGTAATCTGTGACGTCAAAACTGACCGTGGGTTCTAAACGTTCCTTCTGTCTATTCCGTCTGTCTGTCTGTCTGTCTCTCTCTCTCTCGAACTACTTTTATATAGAACGGTCTAAAACATTTAAAAACGATTCTAAGTCCAATTACTCCTTGCCGAGAACTTCTATGTCCCATTTTTGCACAGATCGCTAAATTGCAAAGCCTAATTACATGCCTAAAATATTATAAATGACAATCTTTTACGATTTCTTTTTATCTTTCTTTTAGAAGTAATCAATTAGAAGTAATTAATTTCATCATATATATGTGTGTGTGTGTGTGTGTGTATTTAAGTTATTAATTAGTATTTATTAATTTGCTATATGTTGATCTTTTTATATCTTACAAGTTCAATGTATTTTGCCGTATGCTTAATTATCTACTTATTATGTTAAATTATAACGCCTGCGAATCGAGGTATTTAAACTTGAATAATTTCTTGTTGACAGAGGACGAAAATGTATCGAAGTTTTTATAAGAATTGTGTATAGGGAAATTAGTGCTATTCATTATCTAAAAATATTATTTTCCTTAGGTAACGATCTTATATAAAATGCAAGAGAGATGAACTTTGTAACACACATTATTCAAAGTTATGTGTATTATTTAAATGTGATCTATACTCTCTCTCTCTCTCTCTCTCTCTCTCTCTCTCATTTGAGACGATGATATGCTTTACGAAGTATATTAATTATTTAGATAAATATAATGTTTTATTTATAGCAATAATCGTACGCGTATACAAAATTAGGTACACGGCACAAACAATTGAAAATTATGCTCATTCAAATAATTCGTGATATTAGTTCTTTCCTTTTAATAATTTTTCATCATTCGTTCTCTCTCTCGTTTTGAATTATTTTACGACTTCACAATTTTTAGAAAGAAAAACCAAAAAAAAAAAAAAAGAAAAGAAAAGGAAAACTTCGAAATAGAATAAACTAATTGCAAGGAGGACGGACTCTCCGTTCGATATAAGTTTCAATATTACGATTACTCAAAATTCGATAATTGTGTGGATACAGCTGCGAAATTTATTATTCGTTTGGATGACGTAAAATCATTCAGTTTTTTTTCTCCGACGTGATCTCATCGTTTCTCTTTTTTTTTCTTTTTTTTTTTTTGTTTTTTTTTTGTTTTCTTCTTCTTCCTTTTTTTTCTAGAAAAGGAAAGAAAGAGAAATAATCCTTTTCTTTTGATTTTTATTTTCAATATACAATAACCATGTTATTCTTTTATTCTGTATACACACACACACACACGCACACACACATATATATGTATATACATATGCCTATAAATTATAATTCATTACATATTTCACATATCGAATTGTATTATGAGCGCAGTTCTTATAATCCATTAATCAAACATTTCCTTAGCAGTATTTGTTCATCCTTATAATTTACCTTCATACATTATTATAGGTAACAAGTGTGAATATTATTATCAGCCCTGACAATCGTGAAATTGATATATCTCTTTTCTTTTCTTTTCTTTTCTTTTCTTTTCTTCGTTTTTGTATTTTCTGTACTTTTTATTGAACTTTTACTAGAATACATATGGTAACATAATTTGATAAGAACGTTTGTTCGAATGATTCATGATAAAGGAACGTCGAGTCAAACTTCTCTCTTTTAACGTCACTCCATTATATATCTCTTTTTCGTTCTGTCCTTGTCTGTTATTCTTGGAGAAGGAGGATAATAACTTTTCGATAACGAAGATCGCCACGTTTGCGATCGTAATCACCTTTGTAATTTGAATTATAGCGTGGATATAACGCTTTGAAGGTACCTGTTGCACGTTACACACATTCCAAAGAACACTTATGCCTACTCCTTTCATAATGTCATAGAGAGACGCATTCATATCTTTCTTTATTTCTATAATTTTTTCTTTCCTCTTTTCTCTCTCTTTTTTTTTTCTTTTTATAAAAAAGATCTATTCGCAATAGAAAAAAAAAAGAAAAAAAAAGAAAAAAATATTCGACGATTATCTTGATCCATTTATTTCCCGTAAATAATATAAATAATTAAAATGCGTCACCTACAAACGATTTATATCTGCAATCCATACGTACAGTACGAATAGTCGTGATATATATATATTTTTTTTTTTTTTTTTTTTTTTTTATATATAATCGGTATATAATATGAATCTTATAAAGCCGATAAACAAGAATTCTGATATAATTTCTTGTAATTATAAATAGTTAAAAAATTAATAGAATGACAAAAAATGTTTTTCTTTTTTTTCTCTTTTTTTTTTTTTTTTTTGTAAATTATTTCATTCGCTTTTAGGTTGGAATTCTTTTGGAACTTTAAAGTTATCTAGATATATGGGATATGTATATATATGTAAAGATATACAGGATGATCGACGTCACTAGTCGTGGTGGTATTGGTGTTAGTGTTGGTGGCATACCTGAGTTCATTCAGGGGATGCAGTGTCCCAGATTTGAGTTAGCAGCAGCTCCCTTCGACAGTCGTTCAACTCTCGTCCTAGTTTCGTCCTACTGACGTCATTCGTTCATCCGCGCAAACTCATGCGCTTTTCAATTCTTCTACAGAGTGGGCCAAAAGTTTCGAAACATTACTCTTTACTTATTCATTTATTTATTTATTTATTATTATTCATTTATTTATTTCTGTTTTTTAATGAAAAGTACGAGCTGGGTTGGGGAGGGTTTAGAGAGAGAGAGAGAGATTAATAAAGGATCTCAAATATAATTAATGAATTTATTTTTAATATGTTGCCGTACACGTCAACTATGCGAATATGAAAAAATTCCATTCTCAAATATCAAAACTCTCATTCCTTACGCCGTTTTTTTTTTTTTTCCTTTTCCTTGTACAACTTCTCCAAGAGTCTTTGCAAAACTCTGGTCGATGTAACTTGACTTATTGACGTCATTCTGACGTAACGACATCCGGAATGATAAATCGCCATAGATCTTTTTACTTCCTGTCTGTATTGACTATCGATCCTACTTCATTATTTCTTTTTCCACTTTTCTTCTTCTTCTTCTTTTTTTTTTCTCTTTTCTTTCCTCTTTCTTTCTTTTTACCGTTTCCAATAAAATTTATTTCGCGACGAGACATTCCATTAAATCATTCGACGTTGCATCACACGTCATAATATCTTCAAATTCAAATTATATTATAGATTAATAAAACTCGTGTCTCCGTTTCGTTTTACAGGCTACTGGTTTCTTACAACAACCAATTCCATATAACAGTTTCTACGTTGAAAAGTATGCCGTTGGTAGATTGGGTACTACGTATAAAAGTTGCTTAAGAATATATTTACGTAATGGTTCATTGTTATTGCAAGCAAATGACTCTTACACGAGGGACCAGTGGTATCATTCTATAAATTGGAAGGTAAGATATATGAAGGAAGAAGGAAGAGAAATATATTATACTTGGAATGATATAATGTAATATAATATAATACATGTATTAATATCAATCGATGAGGCTAACTATCGTTCCTTTTCCCCTTTCCTTTTCTCTTCAGAAAAGTCTCTCCCAATTTAAACACAAAGCATCCGTGAGCACGGAGAACATCGTTCTACGTGAATTACGTTTAATGGTAGAATTCGCATTGTCGACGCCGCTACAGGACGAGAGAGTGGCCTGTGCGGCTATGGAAGCAGTCGGAAAATTATTGGAGGCACCTTGGGGTTCTAAATCATTGATAGAGCAAGAAGAGGAGAAAAAGGAGAAGGTAGAGGTTACGAAGGAGGAGGAAGGAAGTTGGGCCCTATTCATTTTACCGGTAGCTGCGCCGCTCCTCGAAAAGGCTGCCCCGCCTGCTACATTGGCTCGCGTATTAGCTAGATTAGTTCGGCAACATCCTAAATTTCGTTTAGTGAAGTACCTTGCTCCGGCCATCACCAGGTGCCTAAAACATACCGTTGATTTTGGCAAGTCTCCGGATATGAGAAAACTATTGCAAGTATTCGTTGCCGCATTGTACGACAGTAACGAGGGTAAAGATGGCGAAAGAGCAATCAGAGAATATATCGCTTCCGTTCACGGACACGGTAGCGATTGTCCTCATCCAAGAGTATTACCAAACTTGGTATCGGTCTGTGTAGCTGCCATATTTCATAGGTTGGTTGCCCTATAACTTTTCTATTCGGAAAAGTTTTATACACGGTGCTGATAATTCTCCATATTTTTTTTCCTTTTTTTTTTTCTTTTCTTTTCTACTACGCTTTAGATTTATTACGGTACGCATTGCGACGCGCGTATTGTCCGTATAAGCAATACGTGACACGTGCTTAAACATTTTCTTTTCTCAGATTCGAAGATGGCAATGGCGGCGGTGGTGGCGGTGGTGGCGGTGGTGGCGGTGGTGGCGGTGGTGGTTCGTCGAATGGAAGCGAGGAGAAACCGTCGACGTTACCACCTCTCGATTGTTATCTCTTGGTTTTGAACGTTGCGTAAGTCTATGGGATTTTTCTTTTTTCTTTTTTTTTTTTTTTTCTCAACGAAAAGACCGTTCCAATCCTTAAAGTTCGATTTCTATCGTCAATTAACGTGCGTAGATCGGAATATGCCGACTGGAGACCGGGTCTAGCTGGTTTGTTACAACCCGTACCATTTCCCGAAGAAGCTCTTACCGTTAAGGAAGTACAGAAATCTATTCTTGGCCGTGCAATACGACGTTTGGCCAAGGATTCGAGATGCGCGGTTCATCAAGTTCTCCTTCCAGTGAGAGAACCGCGTCCTGGTTGGCTTCACATAGCCGCACCATCCAGTCCGGCTTGTCCCGATCGCGGCGAACTATTCGGTGAAATGGTAAATACACCGATCCTTGTTAATCGTTCTTGCCCATCCTATTGGTCCACCTAAAAAAAAAAAAAAAAAGAAGAAAGAAAGAA